>JARHVA010000985.1:592500-747500 GCA_037957365.1 Torreya grandis | reverse complement strand
AAATTTATATTATGGGTTCTATGTTACCTTGCTATTGATATAATCAAATCTAGGATATAGTTTATTGCTCTTTGCAAATTTTCCAAATCCTAGCTTTTCACCCTTCCTCACCCTTAGAATTAGTTTGGTAAAAATAGGTTAGTGGGATCACAGTGTCATGTTGAACTCAAAGACCCATCTATCAATGAGCACTACCTACATAGCCAATAATCCAAGGAGGGTTTGAGACTTATGTAGTTCTACCATATGTGTGGTAATGTATGTACACATAGGTGTAATATACTATATGAATATGCTTGCAGTGATCTAGCTTGTAATTTGAACAATATCACTGATGAATTTCTCTTTGAATATATTGATCTTATGTTTGATATACAAAAATGGATGAATAAGGTAGAATATCTTGGTTATGCAATTAATTGATTGATATTTATTAGGTGCTTGTTTGATATTTATTAGATGAGTAATGAAAGGCTTATACTTATTTTTATACCACAAATTTTTAAAATATTTCATATTAGGGTTAAATAAGATAAATAGGTGAACCCATAGGTTTTAAAACATTTATAATTTGGATGAATTTTGACAACTAGACACTAGATAAGGATCTAGAAACTACCATCAATGGTAGTGTCCCTTTATGGAAAGTAGCCTTCAGGAGTCTAAAAAATAGGAATAGACCTAAAATTGAAAATGAATAATGTTTATTAGGTTGTAATATTTTTTTGCAACACATGAGATGTGTTTTATTAGAATGACATTGATCAAACTAAGAAATATGCATTCATGCACAATGACATGATGAATGTGAACCTTTCGAAAACATAGAGGTGTATAACTAAAGGTATATCCCTAATTGATATTTATCAAATGTACAAGAGTAAGATGATATAAATAGTTGGTTTTAGTATCTACAACCTCAAGGTTTGATGATGGAGGATTTGATCAATGAAAATTATAGTGGAAGACTAGCTGGTCATCTTAGTGTGGATAAAACATTAGTATAACTA
This sequence comes from Torreya grandis, assembly GCA_037957365.1. Taxonomy (NCBI): domain Eukaryota; kingdom Viridiplantae; phylum Streptophyta; class Pinopsida; order Cupressales; family Taxaceae; genus Torreya; species Torreya grandis. Next base: position 746,490 of record JARHVA010000985.1, on the reverse strand, counting down.
AGTGAGAGTTATTATCAGGCATAAATTTAAAGGGATGTGATTTTTTTTTGTATAAATGTAGAATTGGCTAGTATTATAAGGATAAAATCTAGAATACAAGTTTTTATCAACCATTTATAGTCCAACAAATACTATGGGATGATATGAGTATGGATTATTTTTTAGGCTACCAAGTCTAGACACTAAATCTAAATTATATAACACCTTAGTCTTATACACTTGGAAAATACATATCATAAATCTAGCTTCAACCTTTAAACCTTCTCATTGCCTAAAGGATCATATACACTATCATTCTATGGAAAATTACTTATATCTTAGTCCAATCAATGTTATTCTAATGACTTAGGCCTTCTATCATGCTCAAACTACTATAAATCTACTTATATTTTCTCTCTATAAATTTTAGACCTATGCCTACTTTCTAACCTCCTAGACTCTTGTGTCCTAGTCATATGCCTACATCGATGCAAGTGTATTATTCAAAAATAAGTGTATAGTACCCTAAAGGTTTCAAAATTACAAATTAAACATATACCTATGGTCAGCCTAAGTGTTTTAATGTGAGATATTTCCAAAAGGAATTTATATATACAATATCAACCCTTATTCATACCTAACCTAGTAAAAACCTAGTAAATCACAAGGTAACTTACCAAAAACATTCAATTAAGCATTCAAGTGAGAAAATATTCCCTATTTTCTCTTCTTTTAATATCAATCATAGGGACAACACATTTATAGGTCTGAAGTATTAAAAGAGAACTCCATGAGCCATATGTTTCATGTTACAAGCTAGGTTAGTATTATAATTTATTTACACATATTTCATACTTATGCACACACAAGCCAACATGTAGGGGAAACTACATCAATTTGTGGCCATATTTAGAGTATTTTCTATGTAGGAAACACACACTAGTTAGCTCAACATCATGAACCCATTAAACCATTTATATTATATCCATTATGAAGATGAAGAACTACGGTTTTGATATTTGACAAGGAATGACAATCCATGATCCAAATCTAAGCATATTAAAGTGAAGGTGACACAAAACCCAAAATATACCAGGTGGTTACATATAAATCCAATAGGTATTCCATATTAGACACCTATGTCAAAGTTAGAAAAAAACACGAACATAACTATCTAAGGTAAATGCAAGTGTCCAAGGCTAAAAAGGTTAAATTTACAAAATCTAAAGATTGACATAGTCAATTTCTAGCATGTTCCATATCAATTACATATGTGCATAGTAAACTCGATAATTAATCTTATTTTCATTTCATTGTTATATCAATCTATAGTTATACTTACTATTTTAAACATATCTCACATTTTAAATTTAGAATATTGAATATCTAAGTTTGTAATTAATTAGCCTACTACAGACTTGTTTATCACCATTGTGCTTATTCATTTCTATATTATTAACTTTATACTAATTGACCAATCTCAATTAAGGGTTAAAACATTTGGTGAACCCAAATTTTGGTCCCCAAAAACCCTAGATATTTATCTAAGGTTTATTAATTCTCTGTTGTTGATTTTTGATTTCATATTTAACAAGATTTCACAAGTTAAAAATCAGATTTCATTTTGTTACAAATATGTGCAACATGGATGCATTTATAGTCCATTTTAAGCTCAAATTTATGATTATAACTATAATTTGTTGTTATAATTACTTAATCAGACCTATCATTTATTCAAATAGGCAAATCCATCAATATAATGAGAGGTTTTTAAAATAAAAGTGACATTTAATCTCTTCATAACTCCTTTTTCAATACCATAGAGCTAGTATCTAGATGCCAACATGCATGGTCTAAACCATTTATTACACCTAGATATTATTTGAATTATAGCCACTATTCCACATCTATTAGTTTCCCACAACATATATTGGATTTTCTGGTTCATGCTATCACTACTCAAAAAGGTAAGGGTGTCCAACCTAATTTTCCATCTATTAATATAAATTAGGTGCCTCCTAAGCCTAAAATTGTGATAAAATCTAAGGGATATGATCTTTTTGATCAATTTAGCAACACACATGCTAATATATTAACCCTTTAATTTATAAATCAATAAACTATCTATAATTTATATGAAGCATTATGTGATACCCAAGTTCTAAGTGATATTGAACCAACTTACTTTGCATATATTTTACAAGAGCCCAAAGAACAATGCAAAAATCATTACCTTTGATACAATAGATTTACCAAACCAAGGAAGAACATTTAATGCTATATAAATGAATGGTGGATAGACTAAAGGATTAAATTGATACATTTTATATTGACAGTATTCCACATAAAAACAGCTGGCATGTAGATGACATGGCTAGTGTGACATCCTTAATGTATTTTGATATCAGATATGATTACATAAAATTTACCATCCTATAATTATAAAATCCTTCCATTTGTTTAGATCAAATGGATGACTTTTTAGTTCTCATTGTTATCTACAAATATATAAATATAGAATGGTACAATAATATCTATAATTTCCTATACGTGGCTTACACCCTATATCACTTTACATGGAATGATAAACAAAAATTATAACATGCATTTTATTATGTTATAATTATAAATTATTTATTTAAGAGAGGCTTTGATGTGAAATTACTTTTATGGTTACATAAATATTAAGTAAGAAATGCACTATTAAAAATGCACAATGAGTGTAGTGGGCATTTTAGTGGTATGGCCATGTCCTAAAAGCTATTACGCCAAGGATATTATTAGCCTACCATGGAACAAAAATGCATTGAACATGCCAAATTTTGTTTATAATTCCAAAAATACAATAATTTGAACCATGGACTATCTCATGTGTTACAACTGATTATTTTACCATGGACTTTCTCCTTAAGGGTATTTGATTTGATTAAAAAGATAAATCCAATATCTACCAATGAAAATAAGTTCATAATCATAGTTACATAATATTTTTAAAAATGGGTGGAAGCAATTCCAATTGATTTTACCATATGGGATGACATGTGTACGTTTTTGCTGACTAATATTATTTATCCTATTGAATGTATTGGATCATAATTAAAAATTAAGAAAATAAAATGATTTTTCAGCAAATACAAAATCAAACATACATTTTATACACCTTATTATCAATAGGGTAACAAATAGGTAGAGGTAAAAAAATAAAACTATTGTCAAAATAATTGGTAAGATAGTTGAAGACATAATACAGATTGTCATTAAAAATGGTGTATGATTTATGGGCATACCACATTAGTGTTCAGACACCTAATAAAAATACATCTTATTCCTTGGGTTATGGTATAGAGGTATTTTTACCTATATATCTCAAAATACCTTCTCTGTGTGTTTCTCTCAAAAATATTATAAAAGATAATGAATATTGTGAAAAGAGATTACATCAATTAGAATAGTTGTGTGAAACACATACATAGGTTATTAAACATTTATGGGTTTGTCAAGATCGCATTAATTGAGAATACAACACAAATGTTTGGCCATGTGAATTATTTATGGCGACTTGGTACTCAAGGAACATCAAAAGAACACTAATGAAAAAAAAAACATAAGAAAGGAAAGTTAAAACCAAATTGGTTAAAACTATTTACAATTATAAAAAAATTGGGAAAAGGCATATATCAACTAACCATACTCGAAGGAAAATATCTCAAATTACCAATCAACATTATGAACTTGTATAAATATCTTACTTGATATATTTAAAATATTCCAAAATACTAAAAATTAAAAAAAAAAAAAAAAAAAGTATTTCAAAATCCAAAAACATTTTCAACATCTACATATTCTTATTGGCTCCTTGGTATCTATGTTATTGGTTCTATATTGGTAGATAAAATATCAGTGCTTTCTATATACACATTTTTCACACATAATTTGAATATGATAAAATCATACATAAATACATTATATATTCCTATACAAATGTTGGGCCTTCCTTCTACTCATGTCATATAGAAATTAGGGGCATCTAATTATTTGATCTTGATACATAGGTTATATACTTCTATGATCAATTTCCATTATCATGTTTGAGATTCTATACTTACACATGCCTTTATTCATATGATATATCTTTCACATGCATTTATTCATATGCTTATATCTTTCACATACTTGATATGTTATTTACTTGACATTTTTTGCTAACACACATATCTAGGTGGTAGTATGTTATGTTTATGTTGTTTTTTAATATTTTTATTTATGAGCTTCCTTGAGTGTGTTGTCTTTCTTGTTGAGCATTTGCATATGATCCATTATTTGTGCCCCTCATTCCTTTGTTTACTTTGACATTTTTTATGTCATAACTTTTTCTATGAACATTTCAATATGTCATTCCTTGCCTTCTAAAAATTTGACTAAGTCATGTGTTTTTGATTATATAGTATTTGAGAATACCCATTGTTTGAGGTCTCCTTGGACCATTATATTTTAACTCGATTTTGAGTGCTCTTATATGTGTGCTTAATTTCTTATTGAGCTTTTATTATTACTATCTAGATTTTTCCATGATTCAAATCATACATCATAGGAATTGATGTGATAACATACTATGTACCTCATTAAAATATCTACCTAGACATGTTACTTATATATGTTACATGAGACATTCATAAATCATGATATTATCTTATCCTTTTGAGGTAAGGTGACTAATAAATTTTACTTCCCCTCACGTAAAAATTTGGGGAATATTAGTTGGGGCATGTCATAGAGACATGGATTCCACATTTTTCATAGTTTACGACATTCAGGTATATAATGGGGCCATGTTATGGAAACATGTTTTCCATATTTTTTGAAACTTACAAATTAAAATATACAATAGGGGTTTATTTTAAAAACATGTTCTCTACACTTATACCATATATTAGTTTTAGTTTTTAGGGGTATCATGTTCTAGAAACATGTTCTTCACACATAAACTACTATAAATTTGCTAAATTTTATAGTTATATGATTTATATACACATTTGTGGCTTATTTTATACATTGGTACCATTGTTATACTTGGGTTTCAGCATGAGAAATATATAAGTTTCATATTCTATGAAATAACACCTAAATTATAAAATCAAAATCAGTTTTAGATTTCAAAATACTTCTACAAACTTTATCTCACTAGGTTGGAATTTTATAGACTATTATTGATCTAATCTACATAGTAGTTGGTTCACTTTTGGTATGGTTAAGGTGATTAATTCAATAAATATTTCCAATTTTATAGGATATAATTTATTAAATCATCCAACTTCACCATATTTAAAGTGTGGATTGAGTTGGATCAACTCATGCTCAATCATTCATACCTAAACTAGCATAAACCTGAAAAATCACAAGGTAACTTACCAAAAGCATTCTATCAATAATTCAAGTGATCAAAGATTCCCTATTTTCTCCTATTTACATACCAGTCCTAGGGACAGATCATCTATATGTCTAAAGTACTAAAGGATCACTCCATGAGCCATATTTTCCAAGTTACAAGCTAAGTCATTGTTGAACTTACTTTCCACATATTACATCCTTTTGCACATACAAGCCAACATCTAAGGGAGAAATACATTAATCTGAGGCCCTCTTTGGAGTAGTGAATATGTAGGTAACATCAAATGAAAGAGGGGTATTTGGGATCAGCTTAAAAACATGATCTCACTAAATTTTCCCATAACCACTATGAAGATGAAGAACTAAGGTTTTTATATTTTACAAGGAATGATAACCCATGATCTATTTTTGAGTACACCAGAGTGAAGTCAACATAGAACTTAGAATATCCTAGGTGTTTGCATCGGGATCCAATAGGTATTTCATACTATAAACCTACATCTAAGTTAGATAAAATCATCAATGCAACCATTTGAGGATGAGGCAAATACCTAAGGCTACAAAGGTTAAATTTATAGAATCTAAATATTGATTGAAGACACTAATCTAGTCTATTTATAGCATGTTCCATATCAAATATCCATGCACATAGTAAACCAACTAAGTAATCTTGTTTTAATTTCATTACTATATCAATTGATAGTTGTACTTACCATTTTAAAGCATATTTCAACATTTATATTTAGAACATTAGTTATCTAAGTTTGTAATTAATTGGCTTATTATATATCTAATTATCACCCTTGTGCTTACTCATTTATATATCCTTAACCCTATACTATATTGATCCATATCAATTAAGGGTTAAAATACCAATAATTATAATAGCTTTTTACCTTGTCTTCATTATTATTAATATATATATATATATATATATATATATATACATATATATATATATATACATATATATATATATACATATATATATATACATATATATATATATATATACATATATATATATATATATACATATATATATATATATATATATACATATATATATATATATACACACACATATATATATATACACACACATATATATATATATATACATATATATATATATATATATATATATATATTTAAATGACACATTTCATAGTGTGAAAGAAGATAAGTGACACAAAATTATAATGAATTAATTTTTTAAGGGATTCATGCTACATGGTTTTATTAAGAGCATAATTTAAAATAAAGACACCATTTTTTTAAATCATTTTTGGAGTTCTTTATGGATGAAGTTAGGGATAAAAAAAGTTTTAGTTTCACATACCACCCAAAAATAGAAGGTTAAATACAAAAAGTGAATATACTCCTTATACATACATTGGAATTCTATGCAGGGATCAAACTTACGAAGTGGGATATGATTCTCATGAAATATGAGTTTTCTTGCAATAACTTAGTCAAAATAATTACAACTAAGATATTGTTTTATATTGTCTATGATTGCAACCCTAGAGGTGTTGTATAACTAAGAAGAACAACCAATTTGAGTAGGATAAGTGTTTTATTAGAAGACATTTCTGAGTACATGCAAGACATACAATATAAATTAAAGTTTAAGTTAGAGAAGATTACCCTAATATATAAGAAAGAAAAAAGTTGATCTCAAAAGGAGATAATGATAATTCCAAGTCAAATAGCTCATTTTAGCTCATCGAAGCAAATAACCATTCCCAAAATGAACATAATATAATCTCAAGTGGAAGATGATTAGGTTTTGTAGGATTACAATATAGTTTATTGAAAATTAATATGATATAAAGTTACTATATGGGATATATATCTCACCTATATTCGAGGTAACAAGTTTGTACCATTATCATGAAGAATAAGCTAGTGATGAGGATAAATTGTTAAATTACTAAATTAAAAATTAGAGACATAAGAAACATGAAAAGGAAATAAAGGAGATTGAGAGGATGATATATTCTAAGATCATCAAGAATAAAAGAGGTAATGAGTATAAAGAGTACCTGGTACAGTGTAAAGATGGAACCATTGGGACCTAAAATGCCTTGAGGAATTTCACATTCTTGGTTATCAAAGTAGTGAATATGGGATACCATACATTATTTAATTTTATAAATCCTCATTATTATTTTTTATATTCAATGGATTTATGTGGAACCTTGTGTAATTGATAATTAATGATCTCACTAACGATGATGTAAGTACATGTGGTTATGGGGGTAGATGGTATACAAAATGGGTTCTCAAAAATGTAGGAAAAATAAAATTAAATAATTTACCTTTGGTGAGTGTAATGTGGCATATGAATACATAAATTTATTACATAGATAATTCCATTAGATACCCAATAATATTTACTTTAAATGATGTTGACTGTGGAGAAGTCTTTTAGTTCCTTGTACTATGATTCATAAGATATTCCTCACAAGTGTGATAATTGGGTAAGAATGGGATTGAGATGATTATGAAATAAAACTATAGATTATGCATAAATTTTAATGGTATTTAAATTATAGTGGGAATGTATTAAAATGGAATAAAAATGTGTGAATGTTATGTGTTCATATGAATGCATAATGATGTGAGGATGTCTCTTTCTCACAATATAATGAAGGATATGTGGATCCTAAGCATTTTAACATGGATTATATGACACCCTTAGCATAAAAAATGAAGTTAGTAATTCATGACTATGATATTAAATTATGACTCATCATATTGGTTGGGATAACACTTATATGAGAGAAAACAACATTAGGTGAAAATTCAATATGGTGCCAACAAATACATAATGAGGAAGACCATAATTAAATTTGGTTGTATTTTTTATGATTATAATATGATTCAAAATGATTATTTTTGAAAATGGTGATGAAATGATTTAGATTATAACAATATACTTCACGAGCCATCCACTATATAAGTTATTAACCATATATGGTTATTAAAATTAATATGAACAAAAATTTGCATTAAAAAATATGTTATTTTTGAAAATTTATATTAAAGGATATGATAAAACCCAAATGTGAAAAATGAAATAGCTTATTGTATAAATGACTATAATGAATGTTGTATTAACTAATTAATTTGGCCATTATGTATGAGGAATATGTTTTAATAGAGGTGAGCCTTGTCAAAGTGCATTTTGAAGGATGATTAAATAAATTAAATAAGAGTTGGTTGGATAAAATTTTAGTGTAACAATACTATTATTATGTTTTCTATTTTTAAAAAAATTAGGGATGAAAATAAGAATCATAGGGATGAAGACATGAAACATAAGGATGAACACAAAAGGTAAGAAATGAAAAAAACACAAAAAATATAAATAAGGTAGGAAACATGGGACATCAATAGCATGATAACAAAAAAAAATTAGTTATGAGGTCTATAAAACCTCTACAAAATTTCTTCCTAATTATTAGTTTCTATTTTTCCTCAAATAGTATATTGTGATAAAAGTTTTCTCTAGGGTTTATGTATCAAGATTTGAATATGAGCCAAATAAACTCTATTAAAATTAGATAATATCTATGTTGAATAGGTAGGCTATATTTATAATAGGTTTGGGTCAATTAAGGTGGTTTTTTTTTAGTTAAAAATGGTTAGGATAAGGTTTTGAGGTTCAAAGTGATATTTCATAGGTTCTTGTTATGGAAAAATAAGGAAAATTATTAGAACAATAAGGTCTTATAGGGTAGGGGTATAAAATATCATTAGTAAGGCTACATCAAAGTTTTCTCAAGTAAGAAAGGTGTTAGGATAGAGGCATAAAATTTGGTAGGGTTAAAAATTGTTATCATAAAGTAAGACCTTCCATTAAAGAAGAGAATTATATATGTGAAGCAATAACTGTTATTGGAGATTAGATAACCTTAGGTTCCACCTTTTGAAAACATGGCCTAATCAAAACTAAAAATAACACAAATAGGGGAAATAAAACATCATATAATCATACATATTTCCAAACAAACCCTATAAATCAAGGGAATACTATATCATACAAGGTTAACAAATCATAATAATCTGTATATTTGATGAAGATAGGGATCCTTAATAATACCAAATCATCATCACAACCAACTATAACACCACCAAAAGTGATATTAAAACTAATATACATCAATGTAACATAGTGTTAGGGGATATTGAGATGATAAAAATATCAAACTAGGACACTAGTTATAAAGAAACTTAAAAGAGTTTTAAAATAAAGGAGGTACAATCGCATAAGAAAAATTAATCTAATCATTAAGAACAACCATTAGCCTTCTTTATTTTGGAATAGAAATATAAACTATAATGAAATGTGGGTCATGGGAAAGAAGTAAAGGATGATAAAAATAGTCATGATAGGAATAAAGGAAACACATAACATTGAGAGAAAAGGTCATCAAGAGGAGATCTAAGATGGTGAGGAAACCTATAACCCTAAAAAAACTCCACTCACTTGGTCACCAAAGCTCTATGTGCAATAACTAATGAGCTATAAAGAGAGACTATACATTATGGGAGGAAGGAATCCAGTAAAATATATTAATATTGAAGAGGTGTTAAGTGCCAAGTGAATAATGGAAGAGGAAAAAAACATGCTAAAACATAAGTGATAAAATTTCAAAATATTGTGAATGTTAGATAACATAAATGAAAGGCCCTAAAAAAACCATTAACACTCCAATAAGTGACAAGGTATGGGATATAAATAAGTATGTAACATAAACTAAATAAGTTTAAGAGGCACTTTGAAAGATAGAAATGAGAGATATTGAGCTAAGAAATAAAATAGAAGAGGCAAAAACATGTTTACAAATAATAAAGGAACCAAGGTGAAAGTAAAAGGAGTTGATAGAAGTTTATGTTAAAAATAAAATTACAAAATAAATATAACATCATGATAAATTAAAAAATATAATCATCAAGGGTAAACAAGGGAATTCATTTTAGACTAGCTACACTAGAAGGACTAGATCATAAAATCATGTAAAATTGGGAAGTTGAGAGAAGGAAGAGAGAGGCATATTGAAGTAACATTGGTGGGATTTTAGAATTAAAAAGAATATTATTAAATAGAGGAATGTTGATAGGCTCAAAATAATACATAGATGAAGACTTAACCTTTATACAACTAGAATAGATAAACAAGGAGTGGGAAAAGGTGAAGGTAACAAAGAATGAAGGGAAATTGGCATACTTAGACAATGAGAAAGCCTATATCACAACTTAACAAACTCAAAGTATATAGGTAATATGGAATGTTTGGAAGAATCTTACAATGTTATTCTAAAATTTTAGAGGCTACCTTTATAGAATAAGACTTAGGTTAGGGCCATATCCAAGGAAAACGATATAATAATTTTTATTTAAACACATGATTAGTATGGTTTCATGATATTGTATTTAAAGATTATAAGAAGGAAACATTATGAAATAAATCAACAAGAAATTGAGAGGGGTATGGGGGCATAATAGTGTTAATAAAGGAATAATGGGGTAGAAGTATCAAAATATATTAAAAAAAAATGAAAATATATAGTAAATTTAGATAAGAATCATACAAAATGACAAAAACGTTAACATATTTATATAATATTTTTCATTTAAGAATTTCAAATTCTATATGAAACATGATCAAGATCATAAATACCCATACTCATCCCTAAAAAGGGATATTTAAACCTACAAAAAAAATGGAGATATTTTTTTAATAACGGACTTAAAGACAAGGACAACAAATAATCAATCTAAATTCTAGGATGTAATGTGGATTTAGATATTAATCCTTTTTAGATGGAAGAATTAAAAAATAAGCAATGGAATAGAACTTTAGATGATAGGGATGAGGCTATCACGTAGTTTGGAGAATAGATACTAGTTTTATGTAGCATATATAACTTATTTTTTTACAATGGAATGATTAAATGGGAAACAAAATTACTCATTTAAGAAACATAAAGGGTAGTGTAATAGATTACATTATATGCTTGAAAAATTCTATGCCTAGAATTGAAGAGCTAATAGTAGAAGATTTTATCATGGAATTTGAATCAAAACACAACCCATTTTTTATGAAATTATCAATACAAATAGAAAATCATCTATATGATCACATGAGGGTCAAAAAAATTAATCCAATACTTAAATGAATCATCCTCTTGATAGAGGAAATCGAATAAAGCCTTTAGGGAAACATTAGATAGAAAGATGTAGGTTAGGGAAAATAAGGGAGCACATGAAAAAGGTACAAATTACACTAAAAGGGAGAGGTTAATGAACACCATTCAAGATGAATTAAAAACATGAAAGAGAGATAAACTAAAATGAAAGAAAAAATATTTATTGAAAAACCCTTTGTATGATGAAGAATTCAAGGAAGTGTATAGATTGTTAAAATAAACAATAAGTAGAAAACACACAAATAATAAAGCATATGATCAAATGGTAAGGACAATACACACACACAAGAAATGAAAATAAAGAGGTGATTTACTTAGGAAAACATGAACCAAAAAAGTCTTGAATGGAATTTCATTAGAAAAAAAGTAATATGAGAACAACATAACAATAGGATAGTGGTTAGAGTATTCAAAAAAAAAATTATGAACATGAAAGTGAACAAGATAAATCTCCCATAATTAGTGTTAATGAAGATAATTTTTAAAAAAAAGTCATCATGCAAGGGACTAAAAATATTGCAACTGGTAAATTTTAAGACATAGATAACCTAAAATTAAAGCATATTCTCAATGAGGTCATCTAATCTGGCTTTCTAACATAGTGGACAATTAGCTTAACCATACCTCTGCTTAAAGTGGAGATGTAAAAAAACCCTTAAATTATCAAACTATCATGGTCAATCCAATTTTTTTAATTTTTTTGGGAGTATGACAGAATAAAAAATTAGTAGTTGGGTAGAGGAAAAATGAAAGAGGTAAAAAGGGAAAGCATGTTTTAAGCCCCAAAACTCCATTATTAATCATTATTTCATGCTTATACACATAATTAAAAAAAATTGGGATCTAAAATCGTTTGCGTATTACTACTTTTTAGACTTCAAAAAGGCATTTTACATAGTACTAAGAATAAAAATATGGAGTGAAATGGATAAGAGATGGGTCCCAGTGCATTATAGAGTAGTAGTTCACATATTCTATGAACATGTCAAGGAAAAAATCAAAACATAGGCAAATTTGTCTGAATGTTTTGAGAGTGATATAGGCATCACACAAGGTTTCCCTATATCCATGATTTTATTTAGGATATACATTGATAAACTAGGAGATTGGATAAATTTTTATAAATGGAATGGGGTCCACTTGGCCAATTATGTGGTGAAATTTTTACTTTATAATTTTTTTAATTTGAAATTTAATTAATGTGGTGATTAATTATGAATTAGATAAATGGAATATAATAATATAGGGTGATTTAAATATAATTTTAAACAATAAAATAGATATAAATGGTTGAAACAAAAAAAATATAAATATAAATAAATAAGGTTAAACTCTAAAATAGAAAGATGAACATATATTTTTGAGTCATTAATTAACCAATAATGAAACAAAATGTAGGAATAGACAAAATTCAAAAAACCCAAAAATCTTACAAAAATTGAGCCTAATTTGCCTCAAGGTTAGGAACACCCAGTAGAGGATAAGAACTATTACTATTATTGTACCTATTGGCCAATCTTATCTTTTTGAAAAATACTATAACTAATTAAATAGTTAGATGTGATAGTAAAAATTAGGTCCTTTTTCATTGATTTCATCTTTAAAACTATGTAAAGACTTGTTGTGGGCATTCTTGAAGTTGAAAACCCTAGATTTGTGCCACAAAGATATAAATGGATGTGAAGGATTAAAAATAGGTTAGTGGTTTGAGTTGTGTTATAACCCAACACTCCATTATAGAGTGTTTTTTGCATACCAATAATACAAATAGGGATCAAGCCTTCATGTAATTTTCCCACCAAAGTGCTTTGTGAAAATGTGATCCTTTAACTATATGAATACAACTAAAATTATCTTGAATACTTAAATCATGTGGGATTAGGGAACCATAAAACTAGATTGATACTTGGATAAGGAAAGATTTAAGTGATTAAAACATGATTTGGGAAGAATAGGGAACTTTTTATCAATATGCACTTGTGTCTATAATCCCTATGAATTGAAATTTCTAGTTGTGTAATAAGTGAATTGAATGAATGTGTATTTATAATAATCTCATCAAGATGGAAACACATTAAGAAGCCTAAAAATAAGGAGGATGACCTTAAGGAGGTTTAAATTATAAATATGATCATTGGAAAGATAAAAATACAATCTAAAAATAAGGATAGGATCAGTTGTTGTTGTTGTCCCTATCTATTGTTCTTGTCCCCTAAGAAAACATGCTAGAATCTAGGTCTAGATTAATGAATTTATATACATAAATGTGGTTTTGGAAATCAAAACATTTTTTCATGTGAAAAAAGACAAATACAAGATAAAATAAGTCCTCTCTTAGGCTTATGATAGGTCAAATAAATGAAATAAGTGTTAATTAAATGCTCAAGTTAACTAAGGATAAAAATGAGTAAAATAATCATGATCAAATATTCGTGACCAAATTTAGGAAAATATATTTTCCCCCATTTAGTATATATATAGAATCACTAGATTAAGGGAAATCCATACCTTAGTGTGCAAGACACACTTTGTATTTGAGTTGAATACTTCAATCATGCAAGGCACTATACAATTTAGAAAACACTAAAAAACACATGAGGTAGTTATTTAATTCATTTGAAAACTGAAATTTAAACATTTGAAATTTTGATTGAACTTTAACAATATATAATTTGAATTAATCTTTGTTAAAGTGAAAACTGGCTATATTTATACAATTTTAAAATTGAAATGAGATTATGGAATGAATACACCTATATATATGAAGTCAATGCTGATTTTTTTGTGACTTTTATAGGTGATGATGCTTCCTTGAAGCATCAGAGAATTAGTTACTCTCATGAAGCACTTGGAGAAGATGGTTCCTTAAACCATTGGCAAAAATTGGGGGTGATGAAACCACAAATTGAATTTTATCTTTTGAAATGAAAATAATACCCATGATGGGATTCCAAATCTAAATTTAATTTCACTAATATTTTTAAATCAAGATGTGAAATGAGTTGGAATTTGTAATGGATTTACACATAATGCTAGAGTGATTAATGAACTCCAAGTCATGTACTATGAAACTAAAATAAGTCAATCATTGAAAATGGTTTGTATATTTAATTACAAAATTTTGGTTCATTCTATTTTCTTAAAACATTATCACAAAATAATTAATTACACCCATGCTTGTATCATGTCCACAACTAAAAAATCTAGCATAAAACTATATTATGCCCCCTTTGTAATTTTAGAATTTGAAATTATATGTGAATTCTCATTGTAAATTTTAATTGAAACTTTGAATCTATGTAAAATTTCTATTTGAAATTAAAATAAGAGTTTATATGCAATGGCATATGCCCCATAATATGTTTTAATAATTAAAATTTACCTTATTTTATAACTTTAAAACTATAATTATGCTAATAATTGAAATTTTCTCTTTAAAATTGGCTTATCTCATGCATGAGAACCCTGATGAAATGCCTCACTTTTTAGGTGAGGGAATTTTATCCTAAAAAATAACTCATCTCAAAATAAAGGTTAACTTGAACCGTGTGTACTAAAGATGTTATCATTAAAAATTGTAGCATATGGAAGAAGTGTGATAGCATAGTAAATTTTCAAATTTACATAGAAATTAAGAGGCAAAACCTATAGAATTTATAATTAAAGCTAATGGAATTATTATTTTAGTAAGTTAGGATTGCATGATATGGATCATGACACTCATTAAACTCATCAATCTCAACAATATCACACACAACAAGCACATATGATAGAAAACATACATCTATGGGCCAAGGACTAAAAATAAGGACATGCTCAAATATCCTAAAGAACATGCTTAGACATGAGGAATGTAAAAAAAAGATACATGTTTGAATGTCACACACACATAGAGCCAAGAGCCAAAGTAAAGATATTTTCAAAATTTGCACACACAAGGCCAAGGGCCAAAATAAGGACATTCTCAAATTATGCACACATAAAGGGCCAAAGGAAAAGAAAGGGAATTTTCAAATTTATGGCACATATAAGGCCAAGGGCCAAAAAAAAGAAAAATTTTAATGTTGCATAGATATAGGGCCAAGGACCAAGACAAGAACATTTTCAAATGTCACACACATAGGGCCAAGGGCCAAAATAAATAAAATTTCAAATATTTCACACACATATGGCTAAGGTTCAAATCAAGGCCATGTTCAAATGTAACACATACATAAGGCTAAAATCCGAAGCAAGAACACATTCAAATGTCACACACAACACAAAATATATCATAGAGATGCATCAATCAGGTATTTTCACACAAGGAACAAAGGCCAACATAATAGATAATTTTTTTTTAATCTATTATCAACAAGTAATAAATGTTAATGGAAAATATAATTAACAATAATAGTCTAAGATATGTATATATTATGTGATCATATCTTAGTAAAGAGCATTCTCATGTACACTATGTAGGATAAAAATGTTAGCAACATATGTGTAAATAACATGAAATATCAACAATATAAGGGTTATAAAATAATAATAGTTTCATACTATCACATGTAAATAAGATTCCCCCAACTTAATAAGGCTAGTGGGTACAGGAAAGCAAAACATATTAATTTGTAAAAAGATTTGTATGTCTTACACAACACCTCATTTATACCTATGAAATGCATCTATGATATATAAAGAATACGTTGTCCACTAATCATGAGATAAAAATTACATTTCAAAGATGTAAACTATAGTGTTAATTATGTTCAAGTCCTAATTTTGGATTTTTTGACAATATTTGAATGTTTTTACATTTTTTAGAATATAAGATTTTTTTGTATTTTTGTAATAAGGAAAACAACAAAAATAAATAATAAAATGAAAAAAGGTTAAAAAATAGAATAAAGAAGACAAATATGGAAATTTTAGAATGAGTATCAATGAAAGAGATAAACTAACAAAGATTTGAATGGTCAAATATAATGAATTTTACCCCATGGAATGTGAACTAGAACTATTAGAAATCTATAGGAGACTAAGAAATGTATACAAGTAAGAGATTGTACATTATTATTTCCTAAAATTTACAATTTTACAAATATGTTGCATGCATGAATCAATTTAGCTTAAATAAGAGATTTTGCATGAAAAACTTGAAATTAAATACTGAGACAAGGTAATTTGTCTAAAAATTAAAAGAATTAAGGCTATAATTTATGGAAATGTAGATTCTAGGTAAAAAGAGATAAAGGACATCATATACCAATTTGGATAGAAGTGAATACTTTTATCCTATTTTGGTCGATTATGTATTAATATAAAATGAAATAATTTTAGAAATAAATTGTGCACACAGGTAGATGAATGTCATTGTTATCATGATTGAAAATTATTTAGAGACTATCTAGATTTAGAAGGATAAAATAGAAGGGCCAAGAGGCCAATAAGTCAATGAAATCCAAGGGCATGGAGAAATGGATCAAATTCATGCAATCAAACAAATGGAAGAAGAATATGTAGAAAATCAAAAACTATGTACAATCATATTTGGATTAATTGAACATTTTTATAAGATGTATACAATTAAAAGCATTATATGATCATATTTTGAACAATTGAAATTTTTTTATGTATAATATTTTCATAAGTTCATGATGCTCATAGAATTTTTGACAGGGTTACCATCTAGTGTGGGTAATTTATAAAATCCTACATGTATTCTTTCTATGATCACATATAGACCTAACCAATTTGGTTTGAACTTTCCCTTATTTTATTTATCTATATTTTTGTTTTTTGGTTTTCCTTTAACACCAAATATTTTATTTAAAATTCATGATTACAATATTTTATTCCATACATTCATTTTATGTGTGCATGATAGACTCTCAAATGTTTAATAACTTGTATGCACTTATCATCAAACATTTCTAATTCATGTCATCACTTTTATTGATATTAATTGTCTTTTATGATATTTCTAAGAGATACTAATGGATAAGGGATATCTAATTCACATGGAATGATTAATTTTGTACCATAAACACGGGAGTATGGTAATAATTTTTTGGGTGTACAAATATTTTTATGATATGCCCAAAGTGTATAAATTATCTGATTGTGCTAATCTATTACATATTTTGCTACTCTTATACTTAAAATATTACTAATAATTTTATTAGTAGATTTTGATTTCCCATTCCTTTTTGGATAAAATGGTGTGGAAAATTCATGCCAAATTTTAATTTTTTCATAAAATCTTTTTATAGTTTTGTTTTTGAATGTTGATCCATTGTGTGTAATAATTTTTGAAGGAATTCCAAATCTTGAGATGATATATGTCATTTAGAATTGACATATGTCCTCACCTATGGAATATTTCATAACAATATGGCCTTAACATATTTTTTTAATTATTTTATAGCTATAAAAATGAATTTATTACCAACAACTAATTTGGGATTTTTTTGACCAAATCAAAACCCCATAATGAAAATGAGCAAGGTGATACAATAGGTGATAATTCATATGATGGTGTGGGATTAGTATTATTTTATTGTTAACATTATGAGAAAAAAATTTATTACTCACGACATTATTGATCCATTGTAGGCCAATAATAACCTTGTGATCATAATTTTTGAGACATAGTCTTAGTGCTAAAATGACCATCACATGTAATATCATGTACATCAAGGATTGCTAATTTAACCTCTTCAAGGTTTAAAAATTTAAGTAATACTCCATCAAAGTATATTTTGAATAGAGACCCCAATGATAAAATAATAAGGAACATCTTGTTGTAACTTTAATTTATCATTGTATGTATTTCATCATATGAATGATTTATATAAAAAACTATTTATCACTAAAACATTATGAATTAAACATGCTACATATAACCACTAACACTTATAAGGATTATACTTGTGTGGTAGAGATTGATGATTATTTTAACTATTCTATAGTGAAAATAACATGATCATCATTGATATAAATAGGGATTATAGAGGCCACACTAGCCATAACATATGCATGTTGATTATCCTTATGAGGTATACTTTATATAAAAAATATTCAAAATGTGTCATTAATCATTGAACTAATTCCTTATATAATATTATTTTTTATTATTTTGTTTGGTGTACATCTATTAATATTTTTAGTACTAACTGGGAGTCTTTGTATATTTTAGGATATTTAATTTTTAATGTGTGTTGTATATTATCCCAAAATTAGTGCCTCATATTTGGTAATATTATTTGTACAAAAAAATCCTAGACAATAAGTAAATGGCAAGGGTTGATTATGAGGTGTAATAAAGACAATACCAGCTCCAACCCCTATGGCACATTTAAATCCATCAAAGTAAATTGTCCATGTTTCATTATTAATCATATAATAACAAAAAATATATCTAATATCAACATTTATTGGTAGTTTATTTTTTAATGGAGATACCACTAGTTGATCAACCATGACTTGTTAATTCACCATTTTTTATGAAACACAAATTTTAAATCAAATTCAATATGTAACATGACCTAATAATAAATTCCCCTAATAAGTGTGTTTTCAACATTATAAATTTCAAAGGATAAAATTTTGTGATCATTTGTATTTTTTTGTTTAACATATAACATCATAACTTTTGTGTCACAAAGACAAGATCTAAACACAATTTTTATGTAACATTGCATTTTTTTGGTAATTGACTAATGTATGACTGATATAGTATATTTCATGATATCTATGATTATCACCATATTGTGCCAAAAAAGCTCCTAGAGTGTGATTTGTGGCATAAATATATAATAATAAAGGTCTATCATGAATAGATGTCATAAGAATGGGTGGCTATAATAAATATTACTTGATATTATCAAAGGTGTTTTGAAATTATTGGTCCCATTCAAACTTTGTATCTTTCTTTTGAAATCAAGTAAAAGGTACTATTTTGTTTGCAAGTTGAGCTACCATTTTGATTGGATTTTTCCTTTTAAATAATGATACTGATTTAATCCCCTTGATGGAGGCATGTCTAAAATAAACTTAACCTTTTTTATATCTACTTTAATTCCTTATTGAGATATAATATATCCTAATAAATTTCATGAGGTGACTCCAAAAACACATTTTGATGGGTTCAACCATACATTATAGATACACAACACTCAAATTTTTTACACAATTCAATGACATGGTTTTCTCTTTGTTTGGATTTTTCCAATAAATCATCAACATAGTATTTAAATATTTTATGTATATAATCATTAAAAATATGTATCATATCCCATTGATAGATAGCTCCTACATTATCTAATCTAAAATGCATGCCCATATAATAAAATGTTCCCAAAGGTATAATAAATGATGTCTTCTCCTGATATTCATGGTTAATTTTTATTTTGTTGTATCCCAAAAATCCATCTATAAATGATAACATCTCATATCCTACTATATAATAGACAATCATATCAATATTTAGGAGAGGGAATCATATTTTGGACAAGCTTTGTTTAATTCTTGATAATCTATGCAACAATGAATACCACCATTTAATTTTTTTACTAGGACTATGTTGGATACCCAAGGGGAATAATCAATAGCTTTAATGGATCCTATTTCAAGTAATCATTTGAATTTTTTCTTAACTAATAGTTCCACCCTAGGATGCATTTTTTGTATTTTATGTTTGATAGGTTGCTTATATAGATACAAAACTATATTTTGCATTGTTATATTTGGATCTATACCTGGCATATCTAAATAAGACTGGGCCATTAATTTAAGATAATATTTTAAGAATTATCATAAATATAAATCTTCTTTATTTTGTAATAAATCAACTAATAATATTAGATGAAGATATTTATCTATTCCAAAATTAAAATTTATTGTTTCCTCATTAAGCATTGCTTATCTATTTTATACATAAGGCATTGTAGGAATAATTTTTGGACCATCAATTTCAACTTGCATGTGAGAATCATCAAGTTATACAAAACATGCATGGGTATTATGGGGAAACCTATTATTATGATATAAGGGAGGTAAATAATCATAAACACCCAAACATTCTAGGAGAGATTTGTCATTAGAAAATTCATCCAACACTAACAATTGATATGAAATTATATCATCTATTCAATCCATATATACCAACTATAATTTTGATGCATAGAGAACTTAATGTATTGTCTTAGGGTGTGCCTTGGTAAAACACGTATAAATATTAAATGGTTTAGATGGATTTATTGGTAAGAAACTTAATTTATCTAAATATCCTAATATATATATTTTTTAATTTGACTAAATAATAGGATCAATAATACCTTAAGCATGTGCATATAAATCCTATCCAGTGTATCCCATTTTTGGGGATATGAATATAAAAATCCACATTGATTATAATATTTCATCAGAGTAATTGGTGATTCACTTGATTTCATTAATTGATCATGTAATTTCTTATGTGGGATATAATGATCCAAGGTTTACATCATAATAAATTACTTAAATGGTCCTTTGTACAATGGGCATGTGCAAATGTATCATTAATAACTAAATTTTATACATACATGAAGATTAGATGGTATTAAATTCATATCATGAATCCATGATATTCCCAATATTATGTTATATTTAAAATAATTTGGCATAATTTTACAAAATTTATGCATTATTTTAGGCCCCAATGTTATGTCTAAGATGATCAAACCAATAACTAGTTTTGAAGAACCATCAATTCCTTTGATGGTTTGATTTTTTTGTTGAAGACTACTAATGTTAATAGCTATTTTTTGTAATAAAGTACTAATAAAAATTTCCATTATATATATGAAATCAATCAATACTCTTTTAATTCCTTTATTATGAATTCTTACATGGATGTACGATGGTGGATTTTGCATGATTATATCTTGGGTTGGTAACTATTCATTATTAAAAGTGATTCTTATGTTTGTATCTTTGAAATCATTCATGATTAAATAAAAATCAATGGGTTCTATTTAACTAATAATAATATTATCCCTTAATGGGTACAAATAATATCCTTATATACTAATGAGGTCCTTAACATGCCCAAAATATAAGTTTTAGAAAGAGCATTATCAAAAATATCATATCCTTTAGATTGATTTTATTGTCATGTGGGAAGATGAGGGGGTTGAGGAGGAACATTTTGAATGCATCCCTAATGTGGTGGCTTACCATTTTTATTATTAATATCATTAACTTTGGTACCCAATATAATCCATGTGTGAATAATGACAGAAGGATGATAACTATTAGGACCTTGGAGTCTAGGTAGAGCAATGAAAGGTGTCATATATGCCATTTATTATCTACATATGATTGGTAACATTTATGATTTAATATTGAAATAATTAAAATTTAGTGGACTATGATTTCCTTTGAATAAGATCTATAGCATTGGAAACTTATAAGTATTCTTGTTCATATATTATGTTTGATTTAATATAAAAATCTTTTAAGGATCTCTACATTTTATCTTTTATAACCATATGATTATGAGCAAGAAAGATTAAATAAATTGAATAAAATATGAAACCCTAGAAGGTTGGAACCCTAAGTAAAACTTAGGGTTTGGAAAGGTTAAAAAAATAAATGGATTCAACAAATATTTATCTGATATTGAATTAATGTGGTGATTAATCATTAATTAGATAAATGGAATAGAATAATGTAGTGTGATGTAAATATAGTTTTAAACAAAAAATTGAAGATAAATTATTGAAATAGACAAAGCAAAATAGAAACTAACAAGGCTAAACTATGTAGAGCTATGAAATTAAAAATTTGAGTCATTAGTTGATTGAACTAGAAAAGAGAATGCATAAACAAAAATAATGCTAAAAACCTAGAAACTTTCTAGATGTTGATCTTGATTTTCCTCAAGGATGAAAATTCCCATTAGAGGATAATAGTGACTAACTCTATTTTCCATGTTGGTTGATCTTGTATTTTTATAAAAAAATATAAATTTTGGAATAGTTAGATGTAATAGTGAAATATAGGTCCTTTGTGTTGATTTAATCTTTCAAATTATGTGGATACCTATTGTTTGCCTAATTAAAGTTAAAAAACCTATATTTATACCACAAGGAGATAAATATATGTGAAAGAGTAATTAGGGGTTAGAATTTGGAGTTTTGCTAGACCTTAAAACCCCACTATTTTTAGCATTGCATACATACTAATACTTTGAAGAGGGTTTAAACTAAATGTAGTTCTCTCACATAAGTGATTCATGAAATGTTTTCCTTTGACTATATGAATGAATAAAAAATTATCTTAAATAATTAATCATGTGGGATGAAGGATACATAAAAATATCTTGAGACTTGGCTAAAGACTAATTAAAGTGATTATAACTTGATTTAATAATAATAGGGAAATTTTTATCAATATGAACTTATCTCAACAAACCTTGTGAATTGAAATTTTCCATTATGTAATAAAATATTTGAATGTGAACTTATAGAAATCTAATCAAGATGAAAACATGTTAAGAATCCTAAAAATAGGGAATAAAACCTTAGGTAAGGTTTAATTTGGAAATAAAATCATTAGTTGGATATATACATAATTTATAGATAAGGACAAGATCAAGATTCATTGTTGTCCCTAAATTTCATTCATGTCCCCTAAGGAAATGTACTAGAATCTGGGTCTAGACTAAGGTATATAGATGCATAGAGGTGTTTTTAGAAATAATAACATTTATTTATGTAATATATGGTATAAAAAATATAAAATAGGTCCTCTCTTAGGATTAGGATAGGTCAAATTAATGAAATAGGTCTAAATTAAATGCACAAGTTAATTAAGGATAAAAATGGGTAAAATAGGCATGATCAAGTATTCATGACCAAATTTAGGTTACTACAATGTTGATGACATAATTATGATAGAAAGGATAATTCAATAGTTAAGAGATGATATCCAATCTCTATATATTTTTTTTAATATATTATGGATGTAGGTAAAAGTAAAAAAATCCAAAATTATGGTTTTATCAATGAAAAGCTTGAAGGAACACCACCCCAATTTTTAGTTTTTAGAAGATTCCATTGAAGTGGTTTTAGAATAAAAATGTTTTATTATTCACATAATAATTAATTATGAATTAAAACTATATATACTTGTAAATTTAATCTATCAAAATCTGATCTACACTGATATATACAAACATAATACAATAAAAGATGAAACATATAGAATTTGTAAATTACTAAAAATAGAAAATTAGGGTTAGGGTTAGATAAATATCCTTATAATTAATTTTTTTTAGAATATATTAATTTTGTGTAAATTTTTAATATAATATAAAACCTTAAAACATATATGCATCAAAAAATTATGATTCATTATCTGTTAGAATAAGTCCATGAGAAGTGGACAGGGTGCAATGCATCATTGTCCTCTATTGTGACTATCCTATCAAAATATGTGTTAGATCTAAAAATATAGGTTTGTTCATCTATGGTTGATTGTGATATTTTTTTGTGTGGAGATCTAATTCATGTGTGGAAGACCTATAAAATAATAACCCTAGTCATGAACAAACACACTAAATAGATCAAATGAAAAAGGCAAGAAAATTGGGGGAAGTGGGAATAATTTAGCTATCCTTAGAAAACCCATTATTGAGGTATTTCTACCTAAATATCCCAAAGAGCCTCATGCCTATGTTTTTCTCTCTTTATGGAAGACCATATGATTGCAAATGGAAAATTTTATTATAATGTTTGACAAAGGGCTACCACCAACCAAAAATAAACAATGTTAGATATAGACAAAAACTATAAAATTGTAGAAAAATTATAATAGGACTCTTTAATTTAAAATTAAATTCTTCTGAGATCATAAAAGAGATGATTTTTTAGTGAGAGATAGGTCCTTTCAAGTGTGACCCTTGATGTGATTTCATAGAGATATCACACAAATATTTATGATAATTGATATATTGGTATGCATGAGAAAGCCATTAGAAAATGTGTCATTTTAAAAATATAACCATTAGATCATAGGGGATAAGTTTGTAACATTGAATAGGTACACAGTGTGCCCCTACTTGCCTAGTGCACTCTTGTATAAAATAAATCTCTTAAAACTTTAGTGATGATAAAATACATGCCAAATAGGGATTTATAGGAATAAATATGGATAAAATAAGGAAGTTTATAAGAAACTCATAGTAATTACTAGACTTTGAAGGCTTTCTTAGATATTATAGGTTATGAAAATAGTGAATTAATTAAAAAAGGAAAATGTGTCAAGGAAAACCAATGTTAAAAATTTATTAGTTAATTTTAGGTGTCTACATGCCCCCTTTATTACATTTATGTATATAATTACAAGAGTAAAGGAAATGCAGACCTGAGTGTGTATACACATTTTATCTTGGTCATGGATATGTGCACGCCCTATTATTGAGGCATGTGAAGAAGTGTTGAACATATGGTGAATTGAGAGTGATCAGTCTCAACTTAAATAAATAGTGAATATGCTTGAGTTTAAAATATTATATGTTCCACCCCTCATAGATCACTCTGTAATGCTTGAAGAGATTGGAACCAACAAAGTGGTTTGCTAAAGTGAAACCAAGATGTGGAACACCACTAATATTAAACATTTATTACTTTATGAAGTTAAAATAAGAGGTGGGAACTAGTATATGAACCAATATGTGGAGCATAACTAAGATTAAACATGGTTCACTTGAAAAAGATGAATCACACTACTACAAATGGATCTAGATTTGAACTGTAAATTATTGAAACTTTGAAACTTGGAAAATAAAATTATAAAATTTTAAAAGTATTATCTTGGTCATGTATGTGTATGATGACCAATTTACTATACAGAGTTTCAATTTGATATTTTGAAAAATATTGGAAATATTGTAACTGTCTTTACATAATTATGTTTGTGCTCAAGTAGATATAAGGGTGGAATGCATAAGCAAGTTGAATGCCCCCATAATCTATCATTTCTATTTTTTGCATATTATAAATGGTCAAATCTGAAATGTATTACTTGTGAAGGATTAAAAATAATCAAATTATGATGTTTCCCTTTTTAGATGAGGCATATTGCTCAAAAATCACTTGTCTCAAAATAGAAAGTGAGAACATTTGTGAAAATTATAATTATATAAAAGCATTTTACATATTTAAATTGTATTCTAGTCTTAGAAATGTAACATTGAAACATGTGAAAATATTGTATAGTGCATTACATCTTGTAATTTGAATACATATAAATCATGTAAATAACTTGAAAGTGTTTAATGTGTATTTTTAGCATAGTATTGAGTAGATGAAGCATTGAGGTGCATAAGTAGTATATGCATAATGAGTATCACAACACCATAGATATATGTAATAGATACATAGTAGGGCATGTTAATAATCATGGCACCATAATAGCAAATAATGAATGCATAAACAAAGTCACACAATGTCATGTAAGAAGGCCCAAATGCCACATTCAAGGGACATGTAAAATGTCTCATATAGTTATAAAATATTGAATAATTATCACACATAAATCCCAAATTCTAAATATAGAGTAAATATTAATGTAACATAAGCATATAAGGCTAAGGGTCATATACACATGTAATGATGATTCCATACAAATAAGAGGGTTTATATTATACATACACAAGGATAAGGGATACAAACACAAAACAAGAAAGTTGAGTCATGTTATGTAATAAATAATTAATATGAAATAAGCATAGAGAAACTAAAACTAGCATATTTTGATCATATATATTTATGTCCATGTTAACAAATTGCATATTCATCATGACACATGTAAAGTGTGTTTTAAGCATAATACATTTATTTTCATTATAACTCAACATGTAAAAGAGATTATAGATAGAGAAAAATTGTAAGAGTTCTTGTATAGAGTAATGATATGCCCCAAATTGAGTAAGGTTTTTGGGTAAAAAGATGGCCCAATAACAAAACGATGTAAAATTATGTATTAATCTTGAAATTTAACTTATATATAAATATGCCTTCTATTTTTTGATTAAAAAAACTATATAAAAGGTCCCTATGATTGTGTTTCAGTTAAAAATAGATATTTAAAATGCATAGGGATAGGTCTGTAGTAAATAAAAAGTGTGCATTACACTATTGTCTAATTGGTGTGACTTTTTCCTGATTAACTATATATAGGAATTTCTAACTAGGTTAGTTTATTTTGTGTATGTTTGTTTCCTAGTTCTATAGAAATATGTCCTATGTCACACTCATATACCTTATGATAAAAATTGTATATGAAAAGGTAATGAAACTTTTTATGTACTGAACATAAAGACAGGTGACATATGCAAATGTGTAATCCAATAAAATGAAAATATTCTTATAGGTTTTGGTTTTTTATTTTTTCATATATATATATATATATATATATATATATATATATATATATATATATATATATATGAAAAAATAAAAAACCAAAACCTATAAGAATATTTTCATGTTATTGGATTACACATTTGCATATGTCACCTGTCTTTATGTTCAGTACATAAAAAGTTTCATTACCTTTTCATATACAATTTTTATCCTGAACATAAAGACAGGTGACATATGAAAATGTGTAATCCAATAACATGAAAATATTCTTATAGGTTTTGGTTTTATATTTTTTCATATATATATATATATATATATATATATATATATATATATATATATATATATATATATATATATATATGAATGTTTTTATATTTTTCTAATATTTGAAAGGTGAAATATGCATAAGTGAAGATCAAAAAAGATTTAAAAAATAAGATAAGAATTAATGTTTTGAAAAAGGAATGTGGGGGAGATTCAAACAACTGTTAGTAAGATGTTAAAATAAAGAATTGAAAGGAAGAATACAAAAGTAAATTCACCCAATCTGGGTGTATATGTAACATAAATTAAAAGCATGATCATGTAACCTTATGTAAAATGAGATAGATGTGAGCATGAAATAAAAAATGATAGATGAAGTATATATAAATATGTAACAATGAGAAAATAATTTCCATGAGAAATGTGCATTGAAAACTTAATAATATAACTGCCTTGGGTTGTTCATATTTGTTTTAAAATGAGACAAGGGAGTAAGTGTCCTGAGATGAAAAGTAGAGTCAAAGCATATAAGAATATTGGACTAGGTGTAGAAGAATAATCAACAAAAGTAAAGATCAACAACAACTATGCACAATTAGGTAATATGCAAGGAAGCTAATCAAGGTTGTTGGACAAAACAAGAGGTAGGGGAGGAATGATAGAATGTATCCAACCAATAATATCATTAATAGAATTCTCATGTCTATCTAAATCCTTGATAAGGAGTAATATATTGTGAAAGAGAAGAATTTCCAAGTGTAGAAGCTTCAGAATCTAAAGAAGAACCATGTGTTGTAAATTAACCATCAAAATCACTACTTATATACCTATCTAAAGTTGTATCCTCATGCATGGGAGAAGATGTTTCAACAACCTATACTTTTCTAGGATCCTTCTAAATAAATTGTGATGATATATGAATCCCTTGTGCTATGTGTTTATCTTTAATTTGGAGTAGATATCTTGAAATTTTTATCTAAGTGATCTTGTTCATGTGCAACCATAACATTCTTAAGAATAAATGGATAAAATCACATATCTAGATGCTCGTAAGTAGTTGAAGAAACTAAAATATGTTCATGCTCATAAGTAGGTGCAAAAATTAATTTTTTAATATGTTTCTTTGAATGTAAATCATGATCTTGAATAGTTTTATTAGATAATTCATTACCAATTTTATCAATAATAATGCCAACCAAATGTTATAGAGTAGGAGTAAGTACCATTGGTTTCATAGGATAATAATATTATATGCCTATAATTTTAACTATTTTATTATCAAGAATATAATTTAGAAAAAATTTAATTGTAGAAGGGATTGCTATCATTTTCTATAACCAAGGTCTCCCTTGTAACATATCAAAGACATACATGCTTGGTAAACTAAGAAAGGATTAGGCAATATGAGAGGTCCCACTTATATAGGTAATATGATATGCCTAAGAGTATCCTATATATGAGCATCAAAGCTTTCAAAACTCTATATGTATGCCATATATCCTCCTCTTTATAACTAAAAGAATATATAAGTGTTATGGTGCACACTTTTTCAATTGATCCATTGTCTATCATAACACTATGGATTGGTTGTATGTCAACATATTCTCTACTAAATAATGCATGTTTATTAGAATCATCATCAATAATTTAAAAATCAACAAATGTAATGAATGGATATGATACTAGCTTGTTTTTAATTAAACCGATGATGATATCAAGTGGATGCATATATGAAGATGGAGGAGCATGAGTATTATATTCATTATTTAATTCATAATTTTGATTATTATCTCATGCTTTATAATTGGGAAAACATTCCTTTTACATTTTGGGATTTTCATTTTTATTTTTGTGTGGCTTAGGCTCCTCAATAGATGTACCAATGTCATATTATTAATTTTTAAATATTCACCTACAAGAAGACTTAAGAGAGAGAAGAAGGGTCTTGGAGCTTTGAAAGTGGAAGATGAATAGGCATCCTCCATTAATGTGCTTTAAGCCCTTTCTCTTACTGATTTTTATCCTTTGACACATTTACTACCTTGGTCTTCAATTATCCTTTTTTTCTAATCTATTTGGGTAACTTTGTGTTTTTATTTTTGCTTTTGGTAGGTTCTTTTTTCTTTCCTTATTTCCTTTATTTCATTTTATTGTTATTTGGCTTGGCTACTTGCTTGTTTTTCCTCGAACCATTTGTCATCATTGGCAAACCAAGTTTATTATGTATTCATTGTAAGTGCATATGGGTGTGTCCAAGAGAGATACCACTATGTGTGTGATTGATGCTTTGAAGGATGGTGGTAATAATGACACCTTAGGTGCTTATTAAGATAATAAATATTATTATTTGGAAATTATTGCATAAAAATTGGGCCAAAAATAAGAGGATAAACCAAATTTGAGTTAAAAAATTATTTATCAAAGTTCTATGGTAGGAAGAATCACCAAATCATTTAGATGGAACCTTATTTGTCCTTTATAGTGGAGACTTAGCCACCTCTAGACCTGATGACTAGAACTTGGTAGAAATTAGTATGTGTCAATGACTAGGAAAAACCCTTTCTTTGTGCACTAATAAATCAATGGCTCTAGATTTATAGTAAAAAAAAACCTAGCTCAATAATGTTAAGATTTTATTTGTTTGCCTAAACAAAAATATGTTACCCTCAAGGAATTTTTTTGATAATTGGATTAATTATATGTGGGGAAAAAATGGGTATCCATGTTACATTTTGTAGAATGTTTAATTAAGGGGTTTTTATGGTTATTTTTAAAAAAATTAATATGAAAAGAAGAGGCATTAGTAAACCTCTATGGAATGTTGGATAGTCAATGTTCAAAACTATCTTATGGAACCCGTTAGTTGACTATGAGGATTTAGCCTTTAAACTGACTCCACGGTGGGTTGATATGAAAATGTTTTTGCTCAACTTTGTAACTTTATTTTGTAGGATCTCAATCCCATAAGAGATGTCTTGAGAATGGAAAACATCAAGAGATCCATAACACATATGAATGCTAGGGTTTTAATCTTTTTAAAACTCTTGGATGTATTCCTTGAAACCCTAGTTTTTCATCTTAAAGGAGGTTATTTTTTGTGCTCCATTAAGGGGTTGAGTGGCCTTAATGAATTTTTTTTTAAAAAGATAGTCATCTCAATAAAAAATTATATATTTCTTAGTAAGGATATACATGTGAGTAAAATAAAATTGTAGACATACCATTTACCCTCGATATTTCTTCTCCTAGTGGTTATTCTCTTGATTTTATTGAGAATGTTGTTATAAGAGATAATCCATACTTTTACCTCAACCCTGACAAAGGTAGTGCATCCCCTCTTGGCCTAAGTGTGGTATTTTTATAGAATTTTCCTAGGGTTAATATCTTAAATTATATGTCAAATATTACTTATAAAATGGATCAAATATATATAGATTTCCATCATTATTATCTCCTTGAAGTTTTGATATAGGAAGGTTTGGGTAGTTATGATCCACTTGTTACTCCTCTCGACCCTGAGTGTTTAATTCAAGATGAGGG
This sequence comes from Torreya grandis, assembly GCA_037957365.1. NCBI lineage: Eukaryota > Viridiplantae > Streptophyta > Pinopsida > Cupressales > Taxaceae > Torreya > Torreya grandis. Next base: position 715,700 of record JARHVA010000985.1, on the reverse strand, counting down.
TGGTGTTGTTCAAAAATAAGTTCTCCATTTTTTTTGAAGGTAGGGTGTAATAAGAATACATTATCATCAGAGACAAGTCCCTTAAATTGGTTTCCTTTACCCCTAACACCTTGGTGTCACCTTTTATAAAAAAGTGCCCTAATTTTGATTCACCCATGGCAGTCTCCCCTAAGTCAGTCTCTAAGGATTTAAATATTGGTAATTAAGGGGACCTATCCCCTTTAGTATTGATGATGAAAATGTATTTCCTCCTAACAAGGTTAGAGGAGGATCTAAAAGGCTTAAAATTTTGGCCCAAATAATGGTAAGTTCCTTATCCATGTGATTAGGTATTCAATCAACAAGCCCAAAACTGGACTCAATTTAGTAGATGATGTTTTGAAGCTTAAGACTAAAGAAAACAAGGTTCCTCCTTGTCTTTCAAGACTTTATCAAAATAAGAGAGGGGCCAAGCCCTTAGGTTTTCCTCATTAGGCAACCACCTCTACTATTTTTTTATAAAGGGTATCAATTAGAATGTGAGGGTTCCTACATCCCCTGACCACAAGCCCATTTTAAAAAAATTTAGGAAGTCAAGAGAGGATATTATTTTTTATTTTTATATAATAAACTAATATTTTTGGTTTTAATCTTGATTTTTTACTAAATTTTATTTGGCTAAGGGCCCCACAATTTTCATATGATCATCCTAAAGTTAGATGGGGTGCTTCCATTCTTGTGTATCTAAAATGGGATGATTTTGTGTCAAATCATGGATCATCTCCTTGTCAAAAATCTATGTGGTTATAATACAAAAATATGGATAGTGTTTTTGACTTTATAATGTCTATACCCCTAATTATTATAGGGATAATTTAGATTTATATAATTGGATGGCTTCCCACATTAGAGATATCCATGGGATCCTTGGGGGTGAATTTAACATGGTGGAGGAGAAAGAAGACAAGTAGGGTGGGGATTTGGTTCTTTGGAAGGGTAAGTAATGTTTTTTTGGTCTAAGCTTAAAAGGATTCACAAGTTGTTTGAACCATTACAATTTTAAAAAAGGAAAATCAAATGCATTTAGTTTACCTGGTGTAATAACCAACTTAAAAATAGGAGGTATACTGTAGGCTTGATAAATTTTATTTGAGTAAGGGTTTTTTTTTCTATTTAGTAAGAGGCTATCTCTAACCCTATCAAGGTTCTCCCTTTTACCATTTTTTATCATCATCCTAATGAGATTGAGTTCTCTATGAATGAAATTGAGAATGAAAAATCCTCGGACTAGAAGGGGCTATATGAATTATGTGTTTCTCACCTTCAAGATGTTGACTTTAGAGATGGTTTTTATGCTTCCTAGAATATTGGAAAAGCAACCTTGGGTTCTTCATCTATTGTTGATGGGTGTAAATCTTGCATGGACCTATCAAAAAAAAATTATAAGAGTTTTATTTAGTTTAAAGCCAAGAAAATAAGTAGAGTTTCTTTGGATACCCAAGAAAAGTTAATATCTATATAAATTGATATTCAAAATGAATTGAATAATGATAAGCTTCTAGATATTCTTTCATTGCTTAAGCATCAACTTTGACCACATCAAGAATTCATCTCTAGATGCACCTAAATTAGATTTAGGTTAATTTGGCTCAATCTTGGGGACAAAGGGTCCAAATTTTTCTTTAATTTTATTAAGGCCAATAGCTCCAAGAAAAATATCTATATGATTGACTATGGTAATTCTCTATCTAGCAATCCTAAAGAGATGAAATTGGTTTTGTTTTTCTATTTAAATCTCTTTCTCTATGATGGTGAAGAACTTGAGGTGGTTAAAAATAGAGAGATGTGTACCAAATTTATTCCTAGAAAAGTCTCCTGAGAAATTTATACCTTTATTGATAGTGAAATATCCTTGGATGAGGTTAAAGTTACTATTTATTCTCTTAATGTTGATAAGGATGCTGGGATTGATTGTTTTCTTGCTAAATTTTACAAGGCAAATATAGATTGGATTTTTAAATAATGCCTCTTTATTTATAATGAATCTCTTAAGGTAGGATATTTAGGGACATATATTAATATAAGGGTTATTAAGCTCATCCCTAAGGAAGGTGACCACATTCAAGTTAGAAATTGGAGGTGTATCACCCTCCTGAATGTATCATACAATATTTTTTCTAAAATTTTAGCCAAGAAGCTCTCCTCTTTTCTTCCTTCTATTATTTTTGACACATGCTAGTTTTTTTGAAGGAAGATATATTTTAGATAACCTAATTTTGAACTCAAAAGGTATGCAATGGGCCCTTGACTCTAATTATAATGTGAGAATGATTTTTTTTTACTTTGAAAAATATTATGACAAGATTGAATTGCCATTTATTTACATGGTGGGTTTCCTATCAATTCTATCATTTCTAAATCTAAAATTTTCCATTGTTACTATTACTTCTATGGGGAGTTAGAAGCAATTGAACATGTTTTTTTATTATCCTTTTTATGCTAATGTTTGGAAATAATGTCTCAAAAGTTTCTCCTATTTTTTTGACTATGAAATTTCTTAGAATAATATTTATTTTGATTATGCATGTTCTCCAAAAAACACTCCATATATTATTTCATAAATTCTAGATGGTTTTTTCTACCAAAGTCCTCTGGTTCATTTTGAAACAAAGAAACTTGGATGTTCTTTAGTTTGAGGCAAGAATTCTTACTAATTTCAACATTGAAGTTATTTATAGACTTTTTTCCTTGTATATTTTCCTATAGCTCAAATTCCTTAGGAACAACTATAAATGTTTATATAGACTATAATGTTGAAGACATATTCTTGTTTATTACTAGATACTAGAGGTTTTCCTAAATGGTATTGTTGACCAAATTTGACTTTTAAGTCAAATTGGGGCACCCCTAGGTAAAAACTTGGTATTTAGGTGTTTTATGGGGTCTAAAATTATTTCAAAAGGTGTTTTATAGAATAATTGATGTCATTCAATGTTATATTAGCCCTGGTCCTTAGTCATTTAGTCCTTATATCATTCTTGGTCATTTTAAGGACAAAAAGTGTGCATTTAATGACTTGTATGGATTTATTGGGAATTTTTAAGGTTTAAAAATGTTATGTCACATCCCGTATGTCCTTATAGGTCTTAAATAAATGACATAACTAAAAAGTGGTAGGTTCATCAAAAGAAAAAGTAGTTTTCTTAAGAAAGAAGAAGAAAATAACACTTATACAACTCATTGGGAAGTGTGCCACATGGAAAAAGATCATTTAACATATTTTAATATTTATAAAATGAATTTCAATATTTTATCTAATCTAAAAGTTCCATTTTTTTTCCAAAACCATTATGCTCCATCTTTGTTTTCCTAGACATGCAAAAGTGACCTTAAGGTTTTTGCTCAATAGACATAGATCAGGAGATTTCAAGTCAAATGCTTCTAGGATGTTTTATTAAACTCATATAATTTAATTTAAATATAATTATTTTTAATAATGGTTTCATATTCTTTGTGAACCATCCTCATGAAGTTAATTGTACTTTTTTACCTATTATTTCATATAGCCTATAGGTTTTGCTTTAGTTTGAGAAATTTCATATGAAAATATTGATGATATTTATTACATATTATTTTTAACCCATATTAAAATTATTACCATGATTATTTTCATGTTTCAATTTGATTTGATGAGCCCATACTTCAAGTTTGCAAATTGGTCTCATTTAGGATGATAAGAAGTTTTCACCATTTCTAGGATCCTCATACTTGATCATGGTTTTAGAGGGATATAATAGGTCCCTTATCATGTTTATAATGTTATATTATTTACATTAATCTTATAATATCATCTTATAATGAACATTTCATGAGAGTGCAGTCATGAAGCATCATGTAGCCAGTTTGCTATATGACTGTCATATACAATCAGCTAGATGAACTATGTAAGACTTTCAACATGTCCATGAAAGTATATTTATATTATTTATAATTTGAATACATCACTATAGTATAGTAAAACAAATTATATTGTCCAAGGATTTCAAAAGGAGAACCATTGTATCCTTATGCAACATTTACAGTCTGAAAGTCATGGAAGTACATCTATAGGCATCTCTTGGAAGTGCATCACATTAGATCAAAAGTTTTAGGAATTATTTAAATATTTAGTCAATGATAAATTAAATTTATGTAATTTTTTTAAGATTTAATTCCTGTCCAGGAAACCACTCACTATACACATGTTTCCAATCTACTCACTACCTACTTGCATCTTACATACACCTACATGTGGCCTTGTAAGAGATTCTAAGGAGCCATATAAGAAGGGTTGTATATTATTTTAATCCCTCATTTAAGTTTTTAGGTGATGATGAGATCATTTTATACCTTTTTGAGAGTCTAAGTTAATAGATTTGTGTGAGGAATCATGATTATAAGGTGACTATGTTTTTAGAGACACCTTCCCAAAAAGTACAAAACATAGGTCCAAGAGGGTTCTATGAATATCATATGAGAGTAATTTGAGAACCTTTAGGGAAATGTAATGGGATTTTTTTGAATCCTATATTAGGTAAAATATCCCTACCAATTTTGAGAAGAAGATGAGAAATGGAAATCAGTTTTTGAAGGATCTAAAAATGCATTTTTATGCACTAGTTTTAGGTAATGATTACCTATAGGTCTGAGCCTAAATAGACCTCTTACCCTTAGGTTTAAAAAAAAATCCATGTTTCATTATTTAATGATTTTATATGGTCTAAAATAATTTTAATTACCTAATGATAACTTACAAAGGCTCATCTACTATGATTTAGGCCCCCATGTTCACCTATAAGACCCTATAGTCACTATAATTGACTGTGGATAAACAAGAAATTGAGACAAAGATTTTAGGTGAAAATTTAGATAAATAAAATTAAAACACATGAATAAAATAATTTTTTATGTGACTAAAAATTACTCTAAATTGGACCTTAAATAGTGTTTGAAGGTTGACTCATGAAAATCTAACCTACAAGAAGCTAACAGGCAGAGTATCACAATTTAGGGAGAAGGAACTCAGTTTGTCAGCTTAGAGTGCATGGGAAGGGCTAAGATAGTTTGTAATGTTAAATAAAGTATTTTAAAACCTCATTTGATACTATGGTAAGATTCATAATCCCTTAAAATTTTAGATAAAACCTATGCAAACCCCTGATAACACTAAGTACACCTACAACCAACCTTAAATGACTGTAATAGGCAATGGGCTATAAAGTGATGTTTGAATACATGAATTATATTAACATGAGTGAAAATAGGTAATAAATTATTAAAATATAATAAATTAAGGTTTTTATACCCTATTATTAGGCTTAATCCATATACACTTACCTACAATCATCTTCAAAATAAAAAGTACAATATGCAACCTAGAATAGTGAGATGAAAGGTTGAGCAGTATAAGGTAAAATGCAGGGTTAGAATAGGAAATAGAGGATGGGAAACATATATAAGTACCATTAAATTATATACATCCTTATTAACATGTAATGAAATAATACAAAGAGTTCTCATCATGCAAAATATAGTCCACTTGAGAAGCCTACACACAGTGCCTTTATATGAGCAACATGTTTGGTTTTTGAGCTTTTAGAAGGTCATATGAAATGAAAATGTGATAAAATTTGGTGAAATTAGTCATAAAATTTTTCATAATACCCTAAAAAAACCAAATTGTTTTAGATAATAGGGTAAGTGCCCCATGTTTTGTCTTAGATAGGGGGTACTTCCCCTCATGCATACACTAATAGGTTTAGAAAGAAAGTGATAAGGTGAAACCAAGAGATAATAGAAAAAAATAATTAATTTTTTAAAGTATTTATGAAACATATTACCATCATTTATAATAATAAATAAATGATGAAACCAAATAGGGTGCCCTAGACCCTCAAAAGTATAAATAGGTTCATGAGGCATGGTTATGCCTAAAGGCCAAATAAGGGGTCAATTTCAATTCTAGATTTAAATGAGATTTAAATATAATTTAAATAATTTTTTATGGACTAAAATATATTTTTTAATTCATGGGAATCTTAAATAGGTAATATTTAGGTTCTGAGGTACAATCAGGTTACAAGACCAACATTAGGCCTATGTCTAAATGGGGGTCTTTCACACTTATAGCATGATATGATCTTTATAACCTATTTTAACATGTTAATAAGGTCACTAAAGGTATTTTAAAACCTCAAATATGAAAATTAAACCCTAATAAATCCATTTTGGACTCAAAACTAACTCAAACTTGTAGGAAAAGAGAAAAACAAGCTCAATAAGAGAGGTTCAAGTGCTAATATATTTCATGAGGCTTTGCATGGAGGCTAGAGGATTTTGGTAAATTTATTAGGGGTACTCAAAACCATATTAGTGGAATTTTTCTACAACTTCAACATCAGGTTTTTATGAATGAACCTTAAGAGGTCAAATAGGCCTAAAACACTCATAAACCCTCAGTTAGGACCAATCTAGAGAAATGAAGATGGAAATGAATTATAATGTCATAGTTTGACCATGAAACCTATTGGAAATTTTATATTACTTTATTAGGCTCCCTCCCATGATTTTTTTTTGTATGGACCTATATGGATAGGGTACAAAATAAGATATTTTTGACCATTTTGTGTGTTTTATAGGCTAAAAGAGGAGTCTAAAACAAAATCAAGTTTGGAGGGAATATTAGTAATTTTAATATATAAATATGGTTATTTAATTCATTAATGAAAATTTTAAGGGTTTGAACAATAAATATCATTTCAATCGGTCAAAACTAACATATTGGACAAGTTACTGAGAAGGGTGGAGAACTTCAAGTGAACTCATTTTAAGGTATCCATGATGCTTCTAATTCCATAGAGGGTCTTAAAAATTGTCATAAACTCCATCGCATGGATTTTAATGAGAAAATAATCTCTTTTTGGAATCCAAGTGTGCATGGTGCATGAAGGAAAAGTTTTTTGGACTTTAGATGATGATAGTTCCTTTCCATATGATTCCATAGGACCAAGCATGCAAACAATTCATGGAGAGGCATGTATAAATCCATCCCTTTCATTCCAATAATTGGACCTATTATTAATTAGTTGTGAGGCATTCAAATAGGACCAATCATGAAGGTAGTTTTTTTGAGCCAACACAAGGAGTTTTGTGCCACTTTTCATGAATTTAATGCCTTAAATTGACACTTGGGCTTCCTGACCTTGCATGCTTCATCCCATTTCCTCTTTTCATGAAAAATTAAATTATTTTATCATCTTTAAAAGTTTAATTATGACCCTTGGGCTTCTCTCTTCTTCCCTATCTCTCTTAATTTCTATAATAACTAGCCATTTTGGCCATTATAATTAATGCTCCTCCTGGGTATGGCAAAGCCATACTCATTTGCATACCATTTGATCAATAAGACTACCAATTTTTACCTATTCTAGACTACTCATAGTGTGTTCAATTGGATGATGAATCTTTCTTAGTGAAAACTATAGATTCCTTAGCATGTTGTTTCATTATTTTACCTATTTGTAGCCTCTTAATATAGGGCATGTGAAGTGTTCTAGGAGATGTATAGGTTTTAGTGAGTTATTATATTCACTAGTGCCATTTAAGGCCTTTCCTTTAGTCTTCCTATCCTATGAAATTCATCCATAACCTCATAATGTAACATTAATGTGAGAAGACACATATTAGAGAAGTGTATGTTTAGTTTGTCCCTTGATTTCATGTGTAACATGTAACTGGCTAGAAGTCATCATCTTATTTTATGTATCACCCTCATTAGGATAATTTTCTTTCAGTTATCTCTCTCCCTTTTTACCCCCAAAATTAGTTGTAGTTGTGATCCAAAGTGGTGCCTCATCCTTAGGCTACCCACAAGACTAGAGGTGTTTCCATTGTGCCACTTATATGAGGAGAGATTTTACATCTCCTCAAAGGGTGAAAATCCAAGTGAAAACAGGTATAACCTGCTAGACTAGAGAAATACTCAAGATGTTATTGATGAAGTCTAGTTGATCGAGCATGAATGGGAATTGATGAAGAACTCATTTTTTAATCAAGATGATGAAATAATATTTCTTGAGTGGGTTGTATCCTATATATTTGATAAGTTAATACTAATACTCAGTTATATAATTAGAAAGGTGTGATGGAATCTTTGCATCATGTTGGTACTAGCTCCCTACAGACTAGTGTTGGATTGGTGTTTCTTGTGTTTTTAGTTCATGATTGTGATAATGTAAATGCATTATTTGGTATTGGATAAGTTAGTGGTGATGATTCGATATAGATTGATTATGGTTCTCAAGTTGAGGAATGTATTAGTAAAATCATGGCTCATCTAGAAAAGGTGATGAATTTAGTAGACTAGTTGATGTTGAAGAGATAAGAAACTATGTCAATGCCTCCAACATTTGCATGTTCCTTGATAAGGTTGAAAGGTTTCTACCATTATTGGGAAGGGAATTATGGAACATAAGGATATTTAAGATGATGTTGACTCAATTGCAATCAGCTTAATGGATATCAGCTCATCTAAATAGGCTATGTGGCCTATGTTTTTCTATGTTGTGTTTTGTTTCCTTTACTTCTACCATTGTTGTGTGGCTTTTTTATATTCTAACATTGTACTATATTATGAAACTTGTTATCTAGAATATTGTATCCTAGTTTTTTTCTATTTTCTCATCTTTAGATGTATAGTCTTTTGTAAATGATTTTATAATATAAAAATATATATCAAAGACAGACATGATTGGTAATATTAAGAAAGAAGTAGGCAATATGAGAGCTCCAAATTATAAATTTAATATTATATGCCTGAGAGTATCCTATATATTGCAATAAAATGATTTCAAATCCTACCTCTTTATAACCAAGATAATGTATAAGTGTTATGGTGCATAGATTTTCACTTGATCCATTGTCTATCATAACACTATGGATGGTTTTTATGCCAACGTATTCTCTACTGAATAATGCATGTCTATTAGAATCATCATCAACAATTTCAAAATCATAAATTATAATGAATGAATATGATGTAAGATTATTTCTAACTATACTAATGATTTGATTAAGTGGATATCCACACAAATATGGAGGATGATGAGAATTGCATTTATGATTTACTTCAAAAGTTTACTTGTCATCTCATTCTTCATAATTGGAAAAAAAAATCCTTATATATTTTTATCTTTTATTTTTTATTTGCTTATGGTTTAGCCTCTTCAATAGATGTACCAATGTAAATAATGTTCTCATCAATGAGGTCTTGGATTTTATTCTTGAGATTTATAAACCTATTAGTGGAATGCCCAAAAAAATTATGATAATCACAAAATGCATTTCTATCAAATATTCTAGATTTAGATTTGGATGGATTTATTTAGAATTATGGATGAAGTGTGTAAATATGGAATCCAAAGTTAGTTAGATCATGCATTAGTCAATAAAACTCAAAATAATCATAAAGAACATAACTCACAAAGCTAACTCCTTAAATGGGGTTTTACGAATGAAAATTAAGAGATATTGAAAGAAATAATACATATCAAACCTTCCCAAGATAATCCCCACTCCAATTTTGGCTCAAAAAAGTTATTGTCCCCTAATTTGGTGCTCTAAGTCTATGTCAATGATGAGTGTCATGCTCTTCCATCATCTCTCAATGTACAAATGAACTAGGCTTATGATATTTGATCAAATGTATGGCAATAGTGAAGCTATCATATTGAAAATCAAGCATAATAAACCTACACAAAAAGAGATTGTAAAGATAATTTTACATAGTAAAGTTTATACCAAAGAAGCTTAAAAAGATAAGTGAGAACCCTTGTATTTATATATTTTCAAAAATGACCAGAATCAACCATGATCATCCATCCTAAGATTCAGATGTGTGGCCATGAATCAAATCAATTTTGGAGTCTCAATCCACAAATATATCCATTAATATTTAGAATAAAGGGGCACTAAAGAGTCATGGGAGGCCTTAAACCTAATATTTGTTCTATTAATGGCTTATAGATGCCACCCCATAGATGATGTCATATGATGATGCTAATTTTAGGAATGAATTTACAATTAATAGGTTTTCAATATATTCCATGGATTTACATTTAAGCTATTAATTTGGATTAATTTTCTTAAGTTAGGTTAATTAAATTTTATGATTTTTTTGGAAATTAGTTGCTCATTTAATCAAACTGGTTGAAACATCTAGTTACTGGGTCATAATTTGACTGGAGTATACATACAAGAAGGTGTTAGTTGTATACAGACCAATATCTCATTTAGGAAATTATTGACATGAAATAATAGATTCACATATCATGTGCTTTTGAATTATAATAAATTAGTGGTTCAGAGCATTAAATTATGCTTTTGCTATTTTGACTCAAAATAATTTGAGAAAAGTTAATAATCACATAAAATACATTGACCTATTCAGTGATAGATTGGCACTTGTATATGAAAATCTCAAACCATTTAGCACGTTTAAGTGATTTTGGCCCAAATTATGCATTTAAGTGATTTTCAAGTAAATTGACAATTTCAACATAATGTTGTTAGGAATTGGGTGTCTACATTTTGCCCCTATTTGAGAAGGTATGGTGAGACACTTGAATGAAGCAATATTTTCTCAAATAAAAGAGTTGTATAGAAGAATATGAAAGAAATGAACCATGATGCCCCATTAAGAGGACATATGAGGATGAAATAGAAGGATGGACTCTCAAAAAGTGAGAGAAACTATGAAATTAACCCATGGATGGAATTAAATTTGTATTGAGATAATGCTTACATGTGTTGATTCACAATGATAAAAAATAATAAAATAAAATGGGCTGCAAGGTGGGGGGAAGTGGAAAGGATACAATCCAAAAATATAAGTGACATACTTTGAACACACCCAAAAGAGGGTGAAAGCTATGTGTTTAGGGAATGAGCAATCCTGAGACAAGCTGCACACTTTGAAATTGCTAGAATGAGGGCAAAAGTTGTAGATATTAGAATTAGAATTAAAAAGAGATCATTGATCAAGATAAAGGAAAATGATAACATGCCCCATTAGATCATATTTGATTAGTTGATAATTTTTTTACCTCATTAAGGCTAATTTTGATCACTATTAAATAATTTTACCCTAATAGGGCTGATTTAAATCGATGTTTGGTAAAAATATTGTGCCTTAACATGGAATATTGGTAATGATATAACCTATGGCATAGATTAAATATGAGCAGGCACAAATATAGATGTGATGGTCTAATGACTAAAGAAGCCACAAAAAACTATGCATACGAGGATGCACAAAGTGATGAAAGAGATGAAAAGAAGAATGAAGGTGGTTGAGCTAACTTGAAATACATCATATTTCTAAGCACTACTTACATAGTCCAAATGGACCTCAAGCTAATGTATTTCACCTAGAAGTAAGAGAAAAGGAATGACGAATGAAGAAAAGAAGAAAAATGGACCACTATTTGATTACACACATAAGATATGCTAAGAGATGCACATATTTCATAGAGTCTCACATTTAGTTCATTGTTGCATTGAGAGCTGATATTCAGAGTTGCATTGACTTTTGGACTTGGGATCTAATTCACTTGGTGCTTACTATAGAAAAAGTGAAATTATCCATCATAGGTATGAGTAACTTATAATGACATTGTATTTCAATTATGATGATCTGATTCAAATGTGAAAATTCATAACTAATGATAATGATAAAAACTAATAAGACCAAAGTTACAACTATTTACATTTCAAAAAAACAAACAAAGAGAAATAAAAAGAGTACATAAATATAACCTAACTTAAAATCAAGATATGAACTATCAGACTTAAGTAGGAATAATAATGTATAAAAGCAAATCAAGAAAAACCTAACAAACATATGAAAGCAAGATATGAATAATCAAGGTCCATGTTATTAACAAGAGGTACTTGGAAAACAAAATAAAAGAATGATCAAAAGACAAGTCTAACAAATCTAGCCTAACTAAAAACCAAACCAAAAGTGGTTATAGAATGTACCTAAAAAATAACAAAAAAAGAAAAGAAAAAAAGTAACACAAAAGACCAATAATAAAAAATAAGAAACAACAAAGGAATAAAATGAGAAAAAAACTTTAATAAAATAAATGAAGAGACATAAAAGCAAAATCAAATAAAAAATCAAATAAACACACATATACAAGATTTAGTCACAATGTTAGTGTGAGCAGAAAATAACTATTCATGCATGTGTAGTATGAGCATTACTTTATACAACAATGTAACAAGAAAAAAGGACACAAAATTTCCTCCAAGTGATAGGGAGACAATAAGACAATAAAATGGGTGGAAAAAGAAGAAAAGAAAGGGGGTGACAATTTGACTTTAGATATATGAGACAAGTGGATGATGCCTACATAATTATATGGACATAAGGTCCAACATGAACTTCAGTCCAAATGTAGTTCTCTTCAGAAATGGGATAGAATAAAAGTGATGAGAAAACATGATTAATGTTTAAGAGGAAATAAGTAAAATAGGCTCTCAAAATTGAGATAACATTTAAATCAGTGCTTGCAAAATGGCAAGAACTTGGGATTAGAACAAATAAAAGTGCAAGATAATGTTTTTATTTGTTTTGTCAATCAATTTCTAATGTTTATGTGTTTTTGGGATAAAAAATTAATTATTCATAAAAGGCCTAGGGAACTACCTAACTAAGGAGATGCACATCCATAGATGAGAGTTAAAATAATAGCTAAACCAACTGTCATGGGGATCATAAATATAAATAATGGCATAGGGAACTAATTAATCAAGGATATGCACATCTAAGAGTATAAGTTCTAATAACAGCCAAAGCTAGATACAATGGCCTATGATCACAAATCAATGAGAGTGAGATCCTGCTAAGGCAACAATACCTACCAAACAACAACATAATAATAATATAACAATATACAGTGTGAGATAAAGTTGAAGAACCATTAATGGGAAATAACTATGTGCTTGTTTATCCATGTTCACTTATCTATAATAGGAAGCTAAAAAATACTATTAAGGTTGAATTTCTTTGTAGAATTGGTACTAAATGTGTCTAGAATGCGTATGAGTCATAATTAGGCAAGGGATAAAATTGTCTCGATTATAATGGCTCAGGGTATGAAAAGAATATGGTTCTAAATAGAATGTCTAGGATAAAATAAGATATAATAAATAAGTTCCAAGATAGGATAGTCTAAGACATGATAAAAAGAGTCAAGCTAGAATATAAATGATCTAGAGTACCAACCGTCCAAAGCTTCAACTATCCAAAATCATAAAATAATATGATTCTCATGAGAATGGTCTAGGGTAGGTTAAGACATAATTAATATGATATAATATAAGATAGTACAAGATATAATGGTGGGTTAAAATGACTTCAACACAAGTTTCCCCCAAGTAAGGGGTCTTATAGACAATGGTTCAAAAGGATGTCAAGAATAGAACCACTTGAGATGAAAAAAGTTCATGGGATCTAGGAGTTATTAACCACTTGGAATATCCATTTAGTATGCCCTTGATCAATAATATTTTGTGATGACATATGGGCCTAGCCAATTGGGTTGGAACTTATCCTTTTTCTTGCATTCAACATTTGTGTTCTTTTATTTCTCTTTCAAGAAAAAATCACCAATTTCAATATCTTGAGGCATAATGCACTTATTATAGATTCTACACAATCTATTTTGATAGGCTTTCAAGTTGTTTAGGGCAGTCAAATGCTTGATATCAAGGAGTTCTAGCTCTTACAATCTAGAAACTCTATAATCTTCATCATCCTTAATATTCTCCAAAGATACTCACAATAAAGGTAGCTCAATCTTAATTAAGATAATAGCTTCTATGCCATAAACAAGGGAGTACAGAGTGGCTCTTATGGGGGTTCGATGACTAGTGTGGTAATCCTAAAGGGAAGGAAAAATTTATTAGTGCCAATTACAACCAACATCATTGAAAATCTTCTTAAGTATGGAAATAATGGTTTTTTTTTATGCCTCAGCTTGACCATTGCCTTGAGGGTTATATGGTATGGATTTATTGTGCTTGATTTTGAAGTTTTCACTAAGAGATTTAACATCTCTATTTAAAAATGATCCACCATTATCAGATATAATTCAGGTTAGGATACCATATCAATAGATGATATGGAAATGTATAAACTTGGCAATCTACTTATAGATAATTTAAGTGAGAGGAATGGCCTCAATACACTTATTAAAATATTTGATAGTAGTGATAATATATTTATGGCCATCAAAATATGTTGGGTTTATTTTCTTGATGAGATCGAGGCCCCATGTAGAAAATTGCCATGGTGTAGTAATCAGTTGTAGTGATAAGGTATGTGTGTGTATAAAATTACCATATTAATAACAATCAACACACTTACATAATTATAAGCAATTGTCTCCATTTTGGTCTAATAGTAATCTATTTCAAGGATATTTTTAGCTAAGACTACACCATTACTGTGGGCCCCACACATTTATTAATGAACCTCCTTAAGTACTAATTTATATTCCCATAAATATAAATAATTAAGTATCATTCCATCATATCCTTCACAATAAATGATGTTTCTAAGGTGAGTATAATGGGATATGCGATGAAGGAAAAGTTTCTAACAATTATTGGAAAGGTCAGGTGGAAAAAATTTGTCATGAAAATAACTATAAATTTATTAAAACCAAGGTAGTTTAGGAGGGAGATTGAGACCGAAAATGGTGCATACGCTTTATGAATTTGAAAAGACATGATTAGGTTTTAGAAGATTTCCAATGAGAAAATGATACTCTTTAAAATTAATATCAATATTTATCATGGACAATTATTTTCGTTGCATCAATAAATCTATTGTTGGTCCATGGTACTTGTTCAAATTATAGGGATTTAAAATGAGTCTTGAGATTATCCAAAATATACTTATAGGTTACAATATTGTCATTTATATTCTAATATTGATATGTGGTTTGATTGTTAATCAATTAGGAATCCCCATAGATCATTAATTTTTGGATATCCCATTGTACAACAAGATGAAGTCCAATAAAAAGTGCCTCATATTTAGCCATATTATTGGTACAATGAAAATTGATATGAAATTCCTTGGGAATCAAATTCCATTATAGTGTAATAAATAAAATGACAGCTCTAGATCCATGAGATGTGAGGGATCCATCATACTATAGCTTCTATTTCTCAAGTTTATGTAGTACTTCTTCTATTGTCATATTATAATCATTTAGAAAATCAAATGTAAGTGGTTGAGTGCCCATAATAGCAGACTCTAAAAGTTAATCAGCAATAACCTACCCCTTAATAGATTTTTTATTATGATACTCAACATCAAACTCACTTAAGAGCATGACCCATTTATCCATACATCATATGAGAGTTTCTTTAGATAATAAAAATTTGAGGGGTTCCACTTTAGCAATAATAATAGTTTTGTTATTCAACATATGTTGTCATAACTTTTAGAATTTGAAAACCATATATAAACATGCCTTTTCAATAGGCATATAATTATGCTCATAATCCACCAATGTGTGGCTTAAATAATAAATTTCATGTTCCTTGCCCTAGTCATCATATTCGACCAAGAATGCCCCTGATACATGTTCAATCACTAAAATATAAAGAAACCATGGTTGTTAAGGTGTTGGTGGTCTCAAAATTGATGGGTTGGAAAAATATTTTATGAGATTCACACATTCTAATTGACACTCATGATCCCATTAAAATGTGACCCCTTTCTTTAAGAGATGTGTAAATGGGTGGCACTTATCAACTAGTTGTGAAATGAACCTGCAAATAGATTAGATCTTTCCGTGTAGGCTGAAGAGTTTTGAGATTATAAGGTGGAATAATTTCAATGATGGAATTGAAATTAGTAGGGTCTAATTGTATCGCTCTTTTCCATATAATAAACCCTAACAATTTTCTTGAAGTTATGCCAAAGACACACTTTTTAGGATTTAGATGGACCTTATACTCATAAAGTCTCTCAAATAATCTTTGTAGAACATCAAGATGTCTAGTACATGTTCTTAATTTATCTATAATGTCATCAAAATAGTATTTAATTATATCATGCATCATATCATGGAAGATGTAGTCATAACACATTGATAAGTGGTTCCAGTGTTCTTCAATCCAAATGGCATGACTTGATAACATAATTCTCCCCATGGTGTGGTGAAATTAATTTTGTGCTAGTCTTCTTGGGCTCTCTTTATTTTATTATATCAAAAAATACATCCATAATGGACATATCATACCCAACAGTAAAGTCAATAATCATGTCAATGTTGGGCAAAGGAAAATCATCTTTAGGGCACACCTTGTTGATATATATAAAATCAGTACTAATATGTATACCTTATGGCTTCTTACTAACTGAAACTATGTTTGATATCCATTTATAATAATTCAATAGTCTAATCAATCCTAATCTTAATAAATTTTGTAGTTCTATTTTTACCAAAAGAATGATGCATGGATGCATCCTTCTCAATTTTTGTTTGACTAGATTGGCATTTAGATGGATAACAAGGTGATGCACAACCAACTCAGGGTCTAAGCCTAGCATTTTTAAGTATACCTATGAAAAAATATCAACGAAATCTCTCAAAATTGAGATAATGTGATCTTGTTCCTCATCAGTGAGGGAAGTTATAAGATAAAAAATTTTGGGATCATCATATGTTCTCAAGTTCACTTTAATAGTGTTTTATAAAAGGAGTATATAACTATCTTTTGGAATAGTAGGCAATGTGTGACCATGATCTTATTCTACCACAATGTCTAGTTATTCCTCCTAAATATCTAGATAATGAAACAAATCTAAATCCATCGGTTTAGGTAATGGCCAACTAGAAAATATCTTAGGAAAGTCAAGAGCAAGATGCTCAAAGACTTGTTATTCTAACATGATACTAGTACTAGTTTGGATCTAGGACTTGATGGACCTTGAGTGTCATTTGGGGATGATCAAACTTTCCCATTTAAGATTTCTTAAAACAAGTTTTTACTCAAGCGCTTATCTTTTTAATTACTATTTCCCTAATCAATGAGTGCTTCAAAGATTTTTTCACCTAAGGATCTTGATGTTTTATCTTTTTCATGACTAAAAAACTTTTCCTAATCTCTAAAGTATGTAGATGGATCTAAATAAAAATCAAATCCTTTCTTATGATCACCAATTTACAATCCATCTCTGAGACCCATGTACTTGGTAATAGATTCTTCATTCTAGAATTCATCAAGGCATATGATTGAATTTTTTTCGTCCCAATCAATGAGTTTGGGATGTTAAAGGAAAAGGGAACAATGGGGTGTTATATTCATAATTAAATTTTAATCAAATAAGTTCATGTCAATAATCTCATCATAAATATTATAATGAGATGCTATATCACTACCAAGAGTATCATCACTAGTTGATTCAGAAGAATCACTATCAAAAGTCATGATGTCACCCCCAAGAAGTATAAATCTAAGACCTTGATTCATGTTATTTTTACTAATTGATAAAGGTTCCAAGATTCCTTAACCTTGTGGGCCAAGGCCTTTTATTCTATAATAAAAATTATCCATATTTCAATTAGGGAGAGGTTATTTGGGATTTTGAAAATAATCAACAATGCCATCAAAATATAACAATCTACTTCAATGAAATCTTCTTGATCCCAATTTGGTGAAGTATCAGGTATAAATACCATTGGTGGTTTTTATGTATCTTTCTTCTTTTTCCAAATCATATTGGGTCTACAAGGGATTTTGGAAGGTTTGGGTTTGCCAAAATATTTGGGAGACTTATGCAACTTAGCAATATAGATGGTATATTTAAGATGGTATGTGGAAATTATTGCATCTTCTATAATGACCTATTTTTCAAGGGTTGTGAGAAATAGATTAACCAAAGTGGAAGTAAGGTCACTTGGGTTGATATAATTATATTTTAGATGAAAAAATATTTCCTTGTTCTTATTTGCAATAAATTCAAAACTAGGACAATAATTATAATTATGAAACTCAACCTTTAGGTGTTTGTAATACTGATAAGGTTGTAGATCAATAGGAATGGTGAATTCAATCCCATCATGGGGAAAATTAAGGATCTAATGCAAAGTGAATGAGACAACCTTTATTTCATAGATATAAGGTTGACAAAGAAGTATGTTATAAGGAAACTCAATATACATAATATGTAACAAGGTATGATGGGCACAAACCCAATAATGATTAGAAAATAAATAGTAGAAGAAGATTCCATTTTGGTGTTGTCATATTCCTTGATTGTGATTGTCTCTGGTTGTATGTCCTTCATAGTATAACCTAATCATTGTACCAATTTAAGGGACACTATGCTCAGCCCTAAACCATTATCTATAAAAACCTACTTGATTTTAAGGTTTTCAGTGATGAACTTAATATACAAAGGGTTATTATGGCTAGGACCAAAAATAGACATGTCCTTTTGATCAAATGTAACCTATTGAAATGAAGACAAATTACCTAAAAGTGTTTGGAATTGTTCAAGGTTAATGTCTTAGGGAATAGTAGATTGTTGAAGAAGGTCATTAAAAATGATTCTATAGACTTTAAACATAAACAAAAGATCTAAAATATAAATTTTCATAAGATTTATACTTAATTGGTCTAAGATACTATAAGGCGTTTCAACAGTAGCACAAGATGGTTTAGCCTTGGCTGGCAGAGTTTTCAACTTTGGATCTGAAGGCATAATATTCACATTGGGTCTAGTTGTAGAAGAGGGAAAAGGGCCTAAAAGGGTAAATCATGAGCATCTATTTGTGATTGCATAATCTAGAGGTGGAAAGGAAACATTATAATTAGAAGATGAAGGCAAAGGGTCTTGGAAGGTGTCTCATTGATGCCTAGTTATGTTTGCATAATTTCAAGTTGGCAAGGAGCCATTATAATTAGAAGAAGGGGGTCTAAAAATAGTAACCCACAAAAATTAAGGTGCAACATAATTTATAGTAATAAATTTGGTGTTACTTGAAGGAGAGGGTATTGACCCTATAATAATGGTTCTAGTACTTTGAGGATTACGAGAAAACTTAGGGGCTATAAAAGTGATAGTGGTAATGTGGTTTATAAAAATACACCCCAAGGTATTATTTTAATCATAAGGCATGTTATTGTAATATTGGCTATTAGTATGGGTATTATTATCCTGATTATAATCATGATGATTATGATTCTGTCCTTAGTTTTATTTCCACTTATTCTTTCCTTAGTTTTAATTGTTTCTTGTTGGTTGTTGATTATGTCTAGGAAATGGGTATTTGTAGATGAACATACCCTAATTAGTGTTTTAAGAGGCATATTTAATTTAAAATTTGCCACTTTCAATCAAATATTCAATGAGATGTCATAATTGAACACATCTACAAGTAACATGACCAACAACATGATGGAAGTTTCCAAATTCATCTACCCAATACCAATCAAGTTTGGGTTGATTTTTAAGAAATAGCCTTGATATAGGCCATACAATCAAATTAGATTCTATGATATTTTGTAACATGGGATCAATAGTCTCTCCTAGTTTTCTAAAGACCATATATTTGTTATTGAATACCCTTTGTGTAGGGACTCTTTGTAAATTGGTTAGTAGATTAGGTGGAGCTAATTATACATTCAGAGCTGATAGAGCCTACATTGTTTTTACATGTCTTGATTTAGTCACCCATTTCCTACTATGCTCTTGATCTTATTAAACCCCTTGAGTTTCTTTGTTTTAATAGTTTGTATAGATAATTAGGTCTGATTTGATGTTTGACCCTATGAATAAATCTTAATAAGGGCTTTAGTAATAAGCACCATCTCAATATGCACACCCTTGTATATAATTTCCTCAAATGTATTTGCATAAGCATGTTATAAGCTATGCACCACCTTAAGGTGTAATTTTTATGAAAATATATCAACTAGTTAATTATCTATAAAATTATGTTGAAAGCATCTAGCTAATGCTCTTTGTCACTATGAATATATTATGAAGCTTTCTCCATCTTTTTGTTTGGATTTTCACAAGTCGACCATAGTCAACTCATGTTAAATATTGTAAGAGAAGTGGTTGGTTATTTTTTCAGATAGATCATTCAAATATGCCACCAATCCCTTGGGACTTAAGGATCCAATGTAAAGTTTGTCCTAATAAACTTCATGGAAATAAGTGAAGCAAATAAATTATACTATAAGATACCTTTTGGCATAATATAAAAAATGCCTGAATATGTTCATAAGGGCCTCAAAATGAGGTGGAAAGAGGACTTGCATAATACTCAAATTGAATGGATATGGCCATATCTCATCAAATTTGTACTTTTTAACTTGATTTCTTATCTCCAATCATGACACAATTTCTTTCATTAAATTCCATTCTTGCATGTTTGGTGTATTTGTAGGTGGAATATAATTTTTTTGGGGTGGTATGTTCCCATATTGCATTAATTTTTTATGGATATACACCCTAAAATATCAAAAAAAAATTGATTTACTCCTTGAGCTGAGTAGGTGGGAAATTTATTCCTGGGTTGATAAACATTCCCTAAAATCTACCACATTAAATTTTAAGTGTTTTGTTGCTTTTATGGAGTCCATGGTTGATTCAAAAAAGAATTCATTGGTTGATAAAAACTTATCAAATTTTTTTGAATAATTTCCTCCATACACACTAAGTGTTTCATTCCTTGATTATAAAAAGGAACAAGCAGTTCTTAATGATTGAAAAATGTATGTTCCATGTATAGTGAAGCATGTTTTAGACCTTCTTGAGGCTTGGTTTGTTTAATTGAGATATCATGATCTATTGTAGGTGTGTTATCAACTAAAGTGTGTTGCATTTGTTTTACCACATTTTATTATTCCTTGGAAGCATTGCTATGTATTGAAGTGGTAACTAAAGATTTATTTAATTCAATGATAAGTTGGTTTGTATATCATTAACTTTTCTTATTGATCTTGGTGGCAAGATCTTGTTCATTAGGTGTTGACTCTATGATCATTTCCTTCCCTTTTCTAGATTAATAAGTGTTTGATTTTTTTAATATGAGCAAGGGATTGTTCTCACTATTATTATTTCACCCTGACCAAGGTATGAAATTATTCTATATGAAATTTTGATGGTAATCTAGTGCTTGATTCAATAAACCTTAAGAGTGCTTCATCTTTGTCCTCTAGGGGTTGATTTTTTAAATAGTCTTCTTTAGATCCTTTAGTTGTGGGAATGTCTTCAAACAACATGGGATTGTTGTGTTCATCATAGAAATGCTCTTTCACATAGCTAAGGCTATAATAAACCCCACTATGAGTATACCTGTGCATTATGTATAGAAGTTTGTTATCTACATTTGCTAATATCTAAAATGTATTTTGAAAACATTAACAAGGTGTGTTTTGATTTTATCCAAATAAGTGACAAGATAAAAATATACTATAATAAAATAAGTGGTGTAGTACCACACAATTAGAATAAATGGTTACAAATTTACTCAACTTTGGTGGGTTTAAATCATCAAATTAGAAGAGGGTATGATAAATTTGAAACCTAAATTACAATATAACACAATAAACTTAGGTAAAATACATGTCAATACCATAAAATCTAGGTACAAATTTGATAAGTTTCAATTAGACAATTAGAAGAGGTTATTTCTTATGAGGAAGGTAACAATGCAAACTAAGAAGTTCAAGAAGTGAGAACACACAAGAAATCTTGAGTATAAAACTAAAACCAAATGGGAAACACATGGTAATACGAAATAGAATGGTTCTATAACTTAGAGCATGAGTGAACACAAGATAAACTAAGTTCATAATGATAAAAAATTATGATAATGAGTCTATATAATGACATTTAACGCAAATAAGAAATCATACCCAAGCTAACTCAAACCAAGTATAAATGGAAAACCAATTAACACCTTGGCTTAGAACTTATAAAGGTGAGATTATAAATTTGAATTTAAAATGAAGGACTTAAATATTTTTACAAAATGGTCTAAACACAAATGGTTAGCGTAAAAATGTTGTTTAGATAATATAAACACAATGTTTCAAATGATGATTTAAACATGGTAAAAGGTTATTTTTATTTGGTCACCATAATGTCTCCTTGTTCAAATAAAATGGTGGATAATAAAGGTGATTACTTGATGTGTTTTGGTTTTCAAATAGGTTTTATAATAAATAATACCAATCAAATAAAGGATAAAAAGATAAAATAGAACTAAGTATAATGTCCAAAGTCCTAAAACTGACAAAGTTGCATTGTACTATTGAATTCCATCTATATACATAATCTTGGGAGAATTTTAAGTATTAATCCAAAAATAAAAGTACATGAATAAGTAGGGTTTTTACACCCCCATTTTTCCCAAGACATTTTACAATGACATTAAACTTGGGGCTACTCATCCTGCATCATCAATATGTTTATAGCAAGTGGAGTTATTCTAAACCTAAATTTTTATGCTTATCTAGATGGTTTTAATTATGGGTAACACTAGGGATGCCTCACATAAATTAGATCCACATTAATTTAATTTTTTTGAAAATTTATTGTCCTTTTCACAACCAATACATTTATCACATACTTAGTGTAGTATGATATCCAAATTTCTCCTATAATCTAAGCTAGAGTACCACTAATAGAGTTTGCTTAATTTCTCAAGCAAATGTTGCATCTGGTAACCCTAAATTTGTATACCCCACCATGGAGTGGAGATGAAATGGTATAAGGATATGAATTCTTAGGTCAACACTTCCCTAAAGAACCCATGAGGAGGCTATGAACTCCCACTCATAAGCCAGGTTGCATAAAAATAAATGATAAAGTGAAAAGACTTTAGCGTTGTGTTTAGATCACCCAAACCATATGGATTTGGGGAGATCCTTAATGAAATTATTTTCATGACTTTATTTAAGTCATAAATGAAAATAAAGGGCACTTTTGGTTACCCAAGTTCCCTAAAGGGGATGGGGGGAGAGCATATATGCCTCAATCATTTTGTGAAAAATAAATAATTATAAAAGATCTAACATAAAACAAACAAGTTTGAATATTTAATTCATGCACCAAAGTAAAGTGTTTTATGTAATTTGGTCCTTGGCCTTAGTTAAAAACTTGTAAAAATTTTCACAAAATAATTAAGTGTAAAACCTCTAAATTCCTTTTAAGCACCAAATGAAGTATTCAAGATTTAACCATTTCAAATTTGGCACTTTTTCCAACTTGTGTCCTATAATTTTTAGAGGGTTTATGTCTACCTTTAATTACAAACATAAATGTGAAAACAAGGTTTGAACACTTGCTCTCAAGTTTCTTTATTTTCTTGACATAGAGACCAACATTAATCCATAGGGATCGATGCAATTTATAACAAAATTGATACTAGTTAGGATAAAATGTATGCCAATCAATTGGAACTGATGTATTTACCTAGAAGAAAAACATGATTTTAAAAAAAATATATGGTTATAAAAATAAGCATAAAAATGAAATAAATCCTTGGAGCTTCCAATACAATTAGACAAAGAGTATGAAAATTTTTAAAATGCATAATAACCAATAAAAACTTCAATATAAACCCGAAAAACTACCTTCTACCATGTTTTTCCCTTCACATAAGGACCAATGCCAATTAGGGTAAAGTGATGTCGATCACTGTGTAAACAACATGTCTTTAAAAAGAACAAAAACATGTACAAAATGAAGATAAAAATGATTTTTAGAGACTTGTAATTGTGTTTTAGAATATCTAAGAGTTTAAAATTAGTCTCCTTGATTGTATGGGATTTTTGGTCCCACCAAGAATGCCAAGATGTATAGATTGAATCCAAAGTGAGTTAGATCATGTATTAGTCAAGAAAACTCAAAACCAGCATAAAGAACATAACTCACAAATACAACTCCCTCATTGGCGGTTTAAAAATGAAAATTAAGATCTATTGAAAGAAATAATACTCATAAAACCATCCCAAGAGCATTCCACCTCCATGTATGGCTCAAAAACATGATTGTCTCTTGATTTGGTACTCCAAGTCTTTGTAAATGATAAGTGGATTACTCCTCCATCATCTCTCAACGCAGAAAATGAACTAGGATCATGATATTTTATCAAATTTATGCCAATAGTGAATCTATATTATTGAAAATTAAGCATAATAACAATACACAAAATGATCCTATGAAGATAATTCTACATAATAAGTTTACACCAAAGAAGCTTAAAAAGATGAGTGAGAACCCTTGTATTTATAATCTTTTATAAACAACTAGAATAAACTATGACCATTCATATTGAGATCAATATGTGTGTTCATGAATTAAAATTTTAAGGCTCAATCCATAAGTATCCCCATTAATAGTTGGAATAAAGGGGCATTAAAAAGGTATGGGAAGCCTTAAAATTGATATTTGTTCCATTTATGGCTTATGAATGCCACCCCATAGATGATGTCACATGATGATGTAAATATTAGGAATGAATTTGTGATTAATATGTTTTCAATATCTTATATGTATTTTCCACTTAAGATCTTAATTTGGATTAATTTGCTTAAGTGAGGTTAATTAAATTTTATGTAATTATTTGAAAATTGGTTGCTCACTTAATCAAACTAGTTAAAAAATCAAGTTACCAGGATTTAATTTTACTGGAGTATAATTA
This sequence comes from Torreya grandis, assembly GCA_037957365.1. NCBI lineage: Eukaryota > Viridiplantae > Streptophyta > Pinopsida > Cupressales > Taxaceae > Torreya > Torreya grandis. Next base: position 690,930 of record JARHVA010000985.1, on the reverse strand, counting down.
GAATAATGTGTTATTTGTGTATGGACCAATATCCCATTTAAGACATTGTCGACATGACATAACACATGCACATGTCATGTGTTTCTGAATTAAAAGAATTTAGTGGTTTATAGTGTCAAATTGTGATTTTACCATTTTGACTCAAAATGATTTGATAAAAGTTAATAATCACATAAAATTCATTGCCCATTTAGGGATATATTAACCTAATTCAACACTTGTATACAACAAGTTCAAACCATTTATCATGTTTAAGTGATTTTGCCCCAAATTGTGCATTTGAGTGATTTTTGAGTAAGATTGACAATTTCAACACAATGGTGTTAAGAATTAGATGTTTACAAGCTATAATAACATGACAATTAAGTATATTTTGTATTTGAACATGAGAAGGTGAAGGTAGCATTGAGAATTACCTTCTTGGTGGAGCTTGTAATTAAAACTTTTATGGTGATTGTTATATAAAATTAAATATACGTTTAAACCTATTTTTTCTCTCATTATTTTTACTCTTATAATTAAGCTTGCATTGAAACTTGATAGTTGAATTTAAGGAGAATTGGAGATATATTTTATTTTATTCAATGTAATCAATTTGATCTCACATTCCTTAACTATATGGTATAGTTCATCAAAGGATTTGTACTTATAAAACATGATAGATCTTGAAGAGGATTTATTATATTTAGGTAAAAATATATTGAAGCTTATTATCAACTATTTGATTTGTCATTTTGGCAAGAGTATTCTTGTATCTTAAAACATATTTACTAAGTATCTCATTTGGACCTTATTTGAGATCCGTAATTTAAGCATAGGATAACTTTTCTCTAATATTGATAGAAAAATGTGTCAAAATTTGATTTTCCAAAGGATTGAAATATACAATTAATTGGAGACAAATATTATTAAACCATCTAAGAGCATAATATTTCAGACTTTATATAAATATATTAGTTAACAATCTATCACTATCTACATAATCTAGGAATGATATATAGAAGGCACACAAATATTATTTAGGATCACCTTAGCCTTCATAAATAGGATTCTTAGGAGCCAAAAAGATAATTTGGAGAGGATAATATGAAAATTTAAGAGACAATAATTATGTATTAAGTTAAAATAATCCAAGGAATAAATACCATGAGAAATGATTTGCTCAATATTGGTAGCTTGGTCTGCAAAATAAGAAGGGTTTGCTCAAAGAAATAATTGGTTGTATTAATGTGAGGGGTGTAGGTAGCATGAGTATGCATAAAAATGGATAACTAAGAGAAATAAAGAGATGTTCATAGGTCAAGATATAAATGGGTAAAATTCGTTAAGGGTAAACAAAATAGGGAAAGGTTTAATGGTATAAGTAACAACATTGGAAGTAGCAGAATTGAAAATATGAAATGGAAAATATTTAGAAGAGGTGGACAAGTTGGATTTATGATTTTATTTATATTATATAATTAATATAATGGTTTTATTCGCCTTATGAGGATATGTTTGGATACCTTGATGAAATCTAAATAATTTTGTCACTTGCTTTTGATGTAATTCATTAAGCTCATTTGTATCAATGTTTATATAAAACTCATTATAATATTATTATTTATTACTATTAGTATTAGTTTTAATTTAAAAATAATTCTCATCATGACTTGACATTGCAAAAAAAAACAAAGGGAACTCTATATATGAAAAAGGAGTACCACTTAATCTAGAATTACACCTTAGAGGCATACAACATAATACAAAGTAATAAAATAAATTATTATGGATATAAGATGGATCAAACAAATTTACTATTTAATAAAAAAAAATGAAAGAAAAAATTAAAGATAAAGGGTGATCTAGGAAAGGGTTTGAATAATTTTTAGGATCATAGATATAGTTTCTCATTTCTTGATTAGTGTCAGTCCAATATTTCATAGCACTAGCTACAAACGTAGAACCATGCATGTAGTCCACTAAACCCAAGTTGAGATTAATTTTATTGGATGATATTCTATTATCAGGTGCACCAAAAATTATATGGATAAAAGTGGCTTCCTAATAGTGTAAATGAGGTATCCTATGTATTTTTGATATACCACAAGATAAATGAAAATTAAAGTGTATGTTTAGCTCTGAACTATAGCTATAAGTATTGGAGTAGACCCCTCATGCCATGATGTCTATAAACATAACATTACATATCCCTTTGTGAGAGTAGCTAAGTATTTCATATTTTATAAAAAAATCAAAATCAAATTGAAAATAAAGTGAAAGAAAATATGAAATGTTTTTGAATTAAAAATTAACAAAATTCACCTTGAATTCTAAAGAAAGTGCCTTCATGGCAGTATCTATCCAAGGAAAAATAATGTTTTTCAGTGTCAGATTACTCTAAGGTCTAAAAATATGAATCATTATGTTATAGATAGTATTCAAGGTTGAGGACTATATTATTTCATTTATCAAGAATTTATAAAATTAAACTAAAACCCTAATCCAAAAATCAACAAGCAATAAGTAATTTTCTAACTAAAGTGGGTTCACTAAAATGTTTACACTAGAATTAATTATGAATTAAAATTAACTCTAATTAAAAATGTAAAATATTGAAATATGATATAGAATGATATATAAGACATAATATAATAAATCTTAAAATCTATAGAATTATTAATTACCAAAAATAAAAAACTAGGGTTAAGGTTAGAGAGTTATCCTTGAAATTGATTGATTTTAGACCATGTTAATTTTATGTAAGATATAATGTATTATAAAATATAAAAACATAGATACATCAATTAAATAGTGACTCTCTATATTTTGGGACAATTCCATGAGAGGAAAACAAGGGTGTAATGCATCATTTTATTCTACTATGAATTTATCATGTTAGACTATGTGTTGGATTTGAAAAATATTTAAAGGTTCTTTAAATATATTAATAATTATTATTATTCTTTTCAAATGAAAATATTATTTTAAATTAAAATATTTTAAAGGCATTAATTTATATTAAGAATGAGTCAATGATCATGGGCAATGATAAAAATTGTAAATTTTTTGATTAACAATCTTAACCCCAAGAATACTAGTAAGTAAAAGTTGTTGATCATTAATAACACGTTTACATATGAGTAAATATATCTTGACGTGGTTTGGATCTCCTATCAATTATTGTAATGGTGCTAGATTAATATCTATAAGAGAATTCTAATAACCCATTCCTTTGTGGAGAATAAAATTTCTCTTAATGTAAGTTAGATTGTTTGAAATGGTAATATTTATTACATATTTCATTTATTGAATACTTATGTATGTGTAAAATAAAATATCATCCCTAATTTGGCTTGTATTAAAAGTAATACCTAAACTCAATTCTTGAATGGAAATTAATGACTTTTTGAACCTTATAAAGAGGGCTTGTTGCATGAATTACAACATGAAGTTATAAAAGATTATTGTTAATCCTTTTATATATGTTTAGAGGCATATTAAATTTGGTGTTATGTATACATGAATTATGGTATAAATATTTATGACTATGCACTTTCTCTTGATAATTTGAATGTGATGTTTTGGTATTAAAATCTATGATTATTTTTCTTATATGAAAAGGATAGTAATTTATTTAAAATTTCCCTTATGATAATAATCAATTTTTTTGATTAAAATTACTTAGCATTGGATATTTATCATAGGTTTTAATTATATTATATGTATCTGGTGTAAACAACATATTATTTTTGCTCTATAAATATACACTAAAGTGTATGTTTATGAATTTGACAAGTAGATGCTAACCACATGATATGGTGAGTGATGTTTTGATGTCCAAACCTTTCTTACTTTGTTCATTTTTGTTATAGTTTACATATTAAAAGACTTATAGATATATTCACGTGTGTGTGTGTGTGTGTGTGTGGGAAATCTTAAGTTTAAATATGTTATTTCTAAGTTTTATAATGTAGTTAAAAGGTTCCATAGTGATTTATGTTTTCATGGCTATTAGAATGGGAAGATATGTGTTTTTATGTTCAAATATCCCATAAAAATTATTGAAAACATACTTGTATCCATTGGTTGTACGGACATCAAAATGTAGAGTGCCCACATCAACTAGGGAGAACCCACAATGATGGTCTGAGTGTACCTACAACAAGTGCTATATGTGATCATTTTCTATATCACAATACAATTAAAAACTATCATTTCAAACTCTCTTCCAAGTCATTAAATAAACTCTAAAAAACATGAAATGTGATGATAAATTGTTGTACATATATGGGACCACTATTATTACAAACTTTTTATTTATGGATTTTATAGTCATATGGTTTAAACCATCTTAACACCTTCTTGTCTTATTTTTATTTATATCATTATACAAAATCCTATAGTTATAACTATTATGTATTTACTTATATAATAAACATATCCTATCTCTATATAGGGGAAGATTTATAGGTGATTAGGTGTTTTAATTAAGGTTAACACAATTATAGAACTTATTAGTGCCCAAAATTGTATTGAAGCAATTAAGCCCTTGTTAAGTGAAAATGCCTAAGTCTAACCTGAGTTGAGTATAAATGAGTAAGTCCTTAGCCTAATTTATGTCTTCAAGTGTTCCTTTGAAAGGTTAGTTTCATGTTTAATTGGCCAAGTCAAATTTTGATCTTTACTTAGTGTGTATGAAGAGTTATTTGTTTTGGACTTTTTATCTATGGCAAAAAGTCCATAGGTCCAATTTTTCTTGGACATTTGGTCTACGAAAAAAAGTCTGAAGGGTAATTTTCCTTCGAGCATTTTGCTCATTCAAAAATCTTGATAAAATTTCATTTGGCAAAAGTATAAATTCATTTTCTTTGGCAAAAGTATAAAGTCCAATTTGTTTCAAGAAAATTTCCCGTGGAAAAAATATCGAAGGAATTAATTCATTCAAACATTTTTTCCATGGAAAAAGGCCCAAAAGAATATTTATTTAAGTTAAATTACCCATGACAAAAGCCCCAAAGTTATTAATTCTATCAAATATTTTGTCTTTGATAAAATGCCTGAAGTGCTCAATACTTTAGAGAGATTATGCAAGGAAAATTACCTAGGATAAATGTCCTCATGTGAAAAATCAAAATGAAAATAGGATGCCCAAAAAAAATGCCAAAGACCAAAATCTTGAAAGACAAAGACCCAAAATTAATGCCCTAGGCTTGAAACTCGGTAATTTGCCTTATTTATTTTGAGCCAATCACAACTAAGCTAGTGGATCATGATTTAATGGTGCACGTTGATGTGGATGAAAATGATTGAAGGGTGCATGAACAACATTGAATAGTCAAAAGTTCCAAGATCCTTATGAGAGTGATAAGTGTTACCATTTTATTGGACTGCCTAATGATCCAACTATACACAAGGGTTAACAAAGTCAAAGGAACCTCTAGATGACTCATGTCAATTTTTTAGTGAATGGAACCAGTAGTGTGACTACAATGTGAAAGTCTGTGATAATCACATGAACATATTTTGATAGTCTTATAGATGTCAAATTTAAGCTCTAATAGAGACTTGTCTTTTATGGCTTAAATTTTATGGTCATGTGAATGTCAAATACATTCACATGGTCATCAAATGATGGGCATATAGACATCAAATTTAAGTCATAAAATGAAATCATCTATTGGAGATTTAATTTGATGATCACACAAACATCATTGATGGCCACACGAATTCAAATTTAATCCATAGTAGATATCTAGTAGCATTTTATCTATGGTAAATGGGATCAATGATCTACATTTGATTATGTAAATCAAGATCAATGGTGAAAGTGAGAGATAAATTGTCAAATGAATTGGGCCAAATAAGGAAAAGCCATGTGGCATAAGGAAATTATTCTAATTCAATATCGACTGTGTATAATGCATCAATCCTATAGAGTTGTTAAGTAGTATGCTAGCATTTATTATAAAGACAAGCATCTAGCAGTGCTAGTCCTAGGTGGACTTTTTTAAGATATGGACCTAATAATGTATTGACATGTATCCTACGAGAAATGGTCACATGTCAAGTTAAATAAAAAATTAACATGGTGATGCCACATAGGCATACACATCATGATGAAATATCCTATACAAAGTGAGTTTGTGGAGCTTTTACCATTGAAAACAGATTAACTAGGAAAATAGAAAATGAGTCATGGTAGTTATATAAGAAGTCTAGAGTTTTTAAAGTAATTGAAAATTTGATTGAAGATCCACAAGTCCCTTTATCCATAATCTCATGATTTAGCTCCCAAAGATGTTGTAAAGGGCACAAAGGTTGAACATTTAGATGTCACTAGTTTTCTATAGGTAAATTTAAAGTTTGGGACTTGTGGATGGAATGTGTATTTTGACAATCAGTAGTATAGATGGACACTTTTAAATAAAATAGAATAATGATGAATCACTTACAATTTGTTGGCATTTTTTTTATGCTTTTTTCATACTAATATGAAGGAGCTTATGTTCATAAAATTGATGACCTCTTTTTAGATCTTGGGTAAAGCCTATATAAGAATGAAAACTCTACGTTCAGTCCATTATAATTCAAAATGGATTTACTAACACCCTATGTGATCATTTGAAAATTCCCTAAGGATACTTCTAATGGGGACTATAAGTGTCAATTGCATAAGTTACAAATTGTCAAGTGGGGTCAAAATTTCCCTAATAAGTCAAAAGTGATATAATGCATTTACACATCAAAAAAGGAAATGAGGGGGAAAACTTGAAAAGGCAAATTTGAAAGAAGCAAATATATAATTTTCAAAATGTGAAAAGGAAAGTTGGAGCCAAAAGGGTAAAAAGGAAAAATGACCTAACTATTTTTTAATTTTTCATTATTATACTTGCCTAAGCTCCTCCATGGAAAGATATTGTAGGTTTGGAAGTCCAAGGTGGGCCACTCCAAAGAAGATCATTAAAAGGGCCATGGATCTATAATATTCCTAAAGAATCATGGAAAAATCAAGTTATTCCATGGTGTACAGGAGAGGGAGGACATCTATATAGAATTTTTTAGTTGTACAGGCAAGTGTTCGAGAGTATCCCTAGGTAATTACACATAAAAATAAAGTTTGTTTGGCCCTATACCATGAATATTCTCCTTCCATTTCATGTGAAAGCATTTCCAGTCAAGAGATCAAAGAATTTTTTACATATCTTTATCATTATTTGTAGAGGTAATTAGAGTTATGATTTTTATTGGAAATGGATGAAGATTGTAGGCATGGAAAGGGAATATTTTATAGCTAGAAGCATCTTGGTGGAATTGAAAGTTTATTTTATAATTTTGAAAATTATGACCCATAGTCCCAGATGTGAAAATGTATAAATAGGGGGTTTCTCCTCTATTCAAGGTTGTTGTTGGTCATTATTTTTTGGGGTCCATTTTCTCTAAGTCTAAGTTATGTATAATTTTTTATAGGATCAATTATTGTGTGTATATATTATCTCCTTTGATAAGTTGATTATAGTTGTATAGCCATTAGAAATATTTGAGATCATGTTTATGTCTCCCTTGTGAAAAGATCAATCTCACCATGCTTGTCCCCATGGTAACATTATGAAATACTGATGCGTGTAATATTTATTTTCAAGTTAATGAAAATGGTTGTGGTTCTTTATTATTTCTTGTAAATGAAGTGCATAAACATGTTTTATAATAATTTTTGATTGGAAATTTGGGTTTGTGGTCACTACCGGTTGCCATTTTGAGCATAGATTTAGATTCTAAACTCTTTTTTCTTTACTTTAGGATAGGTTGTTGAATAACTTATTAAGGTACCCTAGGTTTATAGATTTGATATCAAAAATCACTTGAAAGATTAGTTTTAGTGTATATTCTAGTTTCTTAGGGATATTTTGGTATTTACCATTATCTTTCATTTGAATTTTTTCTACATCTCTGCTAAGGAATATTGTCATGAAATACTACAAGATACCATGATATTTGGAAACCACCATCACACCATCCTCATTATTTTTAATCACCTAAATTGTCTTACCCTATCGTACCCTAAAAATAATACACCCTTTACATACTATAAGTGTTATTTATGTGGTAGATGCATAAATATTGTATAATTAACATGCGTCTATTTTTTTGGCTTTAAATCCTAGCATTGTGATATTTTATTCAGCCCCTATGTTGTTGAAAATTATTTTGAATGAAGTTTGAAATCACTTTGATATCTATCTTTAGTATCTTGTATCTAACTTAGAACATTTTTTCATTCTATGTGATTACCCTTCCTAGGTGGAGTGAGCAAGTTTGGTTGTGTTGTGGTTAGATTCATATCTCTTTGTGCTAATAATCCCCATGGATGTTAAATTATAAAATATCTCCATGTGAACAAGCTACCCCTTAGGTCCTCTCACTTTGGTTCAGGTAGAGCCAAAATTAGTAGGGAGATGACCAAGCCCTATGTAGGTGCCTTTCAGTAATTTTATGCATTCAATCTAGTCTTAATGTTAAACCCTTCCCTAGCTACAATGACATACTAGTAGGTTTTCATCTTAATTTTCCATTTTCTTAAAGTGTGCAAGGCTGAGTGTATGTGGTGTACAATTGGGATCCAAAACTTAATTGACATCATTTTTGAGGAAGAAAGACACCCATGGAATCTATGTTGTTGAGGACTCTTGCAGAGAGTTAGAGTTGTAAGTATTTTCATGTTATGAAGTTATCTATAATTATCTGCTATAGTCAAACTATCTTGGCCATCAACACCACAACACACTACTAGGGACATTCCAAGATTTTAAGGATTTTATAATTGACATTTACTAGGTTTATTACAAATAGATATTAATATTACATGTTGGAAGGTGTTTTCCCCCTTTTGAACATTATTATAAAGATTTTAGTGTATTTACTTTTACTCTCATCATTAAATTTAGAAAATTATGTTGTCAACATTATCAAGGTCAGATTTTTAATTATTATATTATAGAATTATGATTCTAGTGGTGACTCTGATATTTATTACCTAATTTCAAAGAAGACTACTGCCTGCTCTGAATATTCTTCTTAGTTTCAAGCTTTGAGTATTTATTGTTTGAAAATTTGGAAGGATTGATATCATCTTTCAAAGGTAACCCATCTAAGAAACTTGTCTCACCATTAATTTTATATCAAAGTTAAAAGAGACAAGTTTAAAATCCTATTAAAGGGTAAATCTTAGCTGTTAAGGACCATCAAGATTATAATAATCTTGAAATATTTATTGATCCTCATATGATTAAGGAATATCATATCTCTTCTACTAATTTTGAAACATATAGTCCCATTTACTATCTAGTTCTTTCTAAACCAGTTGAATCCTCTCCCAAGTCTAACCCACCAAGTCCATGTCATTCACCCCCTCATATACCTTTGTCAGTTGTTCTTGAACCTAAAATTGAACCAATCATGAGGCATAAGGAACCATATGAGAATGAACATCCTAAATTCCATGTTCCAAAATATAGGCCTATCAATTTTGATGAAATGGTAGGTAATCCTAAGAAGTCCCAAATGAAGTAAGGAAATGCATTCAAAAATTCCAAGGGAATAATGCAGTGAGTGGTGATCAAACAAGTCATCAAAATTGATAGGCCTATTTTTTGGAATAATCTTGAAATATTTATTGATCCTCATATTATTAAGGAATATCATATCTCTTCTACTAATTTTGAAACATATAGTCCCATTTACTATCTAGTTCTTTCTAAACCAGTTGAATCCTCTCCCAAGTCTAACCCACCAAGTCCATGTCATTCACCCCCTCATATACCTTTTTCAGTTGTTCTTGAACCTAAAATTGAACCAATCATGAGGCATAAGGAGCCATATGAGAATGAACCTCCTAAATTCCATGTTCCAAAATATAGGCCTATCAATTTTGATGAAATGATAGGTAATCCTAAGAAGTCCCAAATGAAGTAAGGAAATGCATTCAAAAATTCCAAGGGAATAATGCAGTGAGTGGTGATCAACACTTCAGGGCTTTTCACAATATCATTAAATATTATGAGGTTGATCATGAGGATGTATGCATTAATATATTTATACAAATGCTAGAGGAAGATGCTCATGAGTGGTTTAACTCTCTTCTTGGGAAGAGATGAGGAATGTCTTTGGGATTCAATATAGTGAAAGAGTTAATCCCAAGTTCCTTTTAGCTTAATTTTAAAACATTAATAAGAACCCCAATTATTTTATTTAGGACTTTAATACATGGTTTAACAAAAATATGATGTGGCTATCCAAAAGCATTAGGCCTAATTATAAAACATGCTTGATAAATTATTTTGATGCCTTTGACAAGAAGGATGCATATTACTTGTGGGAAAAGGCTCCCATGAACCTAAAGTTGGCATTTAATATGGCCATATAGATTGAGAGTAATATCAAGGATATGGAAAATCCCATAAATAAGTGGGCTAAAGTAAAATTGGTGAATCCAAAAAAGATAGTCCACAAAGATAGCCAACCTTGAGGAGACTATTAAAACCTTGGCCTCTACTATTAAATCAATGTCATACAAGTTTTATAGAAATAGAAAGGGGATCCTTCATGTGTCTAACAATAAAAAATGGCTTCAAATCTAAATCAAGCATAAATAAGGCTTGATTTCTACCATCAAGATAATGATAGAGGGAAGAGGCTTGCATGTGAAGAAAGAATGGATAGAAACCAGAATAGAGGGGTTAGAAAATAGGTGTTTGATCCACTAAGGTAAATTCTATGAATTATAATTTAGACATTGATTGGTGTGATAAGTGCTTCTTTCCACACCCTCTATGTGATACTACTAAATAAATTGATGAAGATTCAAATGGAACTGAGTATGAGCCATCCAAATATGAGATTTTTATGTTCAATTATAAAAGTCCTCAAAGCAAAATGTCCACATCCATGGAAATTTTAAATGCTATTATGATTGATTACTTTTGGAGCATGGTTAAAACGAAGATTGTCCTAACTTTTGAATTTGCTTATGGTGTTAATATGGCATAAACATATGAATTGCCCATTTATGATTTCAGTTTCTTATGTTCTATGATGATTAAGAAATATCATGAGGGTATTTTATTATTTCAAGATAGGCATCTATTAATTAATATATATTCCACCCAAAATAATGAGTATTACTTGAGAAGTAGGCACCCTGGTGCTACTATTAAATACATTGCCCTTACAAATCCAAAGGTAGGGAATGTAATCAAGGAAGCAAAGAAAGATATAATAGTCCCAAAATCATCTAAGATAACAACCATGTCCCAAGATGTTAAGCCTAGAGGTGTTCCTACTAAGAATAATAAAATTCCTATCTTTTTGAGTATTCCAAAGGGTGTAGGTGATGTTAATACAAATCCATCCCTGAATACTTCTATCAAGAGTGTTAATCTATCCCCAACTAATCCACTTCAGACATTAAGTGATTGCATCCTAGCTAAAGATGTTTTTTTCCCTTCCACCAAATACACCTCTTCCTCAATATAGTATGTGTGATATGGCCCAACTATTGATTCAAATAAAAATCACCATAGCACTTGTTGAATTATTACAAATACCTGATCATAAGAAAATGGATTTTTAATTCTTAGAATTTGGTGAGAGGTCTTCTATGAATGAAGTTGAATTACCCTAAACACCCCCAAAAGAAGATGAAGAATGAAAAGATGTTATTAAACCTACTCTAGAGGTCTATTTTGGGACTACATTAGTGGATACCTATTCACTCTCTAAAGTTCCTTCATATTAGTTGAATGTTCTAATGTATTGAAGTCAAATTATCTCAGATATACAAAGAGGTCATCAATTTTATGAGCATAAGCTCCTTCATATTAAAATGCCAAAAGCATAGTAATAATGTTAATATGTTATAATTTCTTCATCATTATTCCATTTTAATGCAAAGTGTCCATATGTATTACTGATTATCAAAATACATGTTCCATCCACAAGTCCCAAACTTCAAATGTTCTTGTATAAAATTAGTGACATCTAAATGTTTAGCCTTTATGGCCTTTACAACATCTTTGGGAGATAAATCATGAAATTATAGATAAAGGGACCCATGGATATTTGATTAAATTTTAAATTACTTTCAAAACCCTAGATTTAATGTATAACTACCATGACTCATCTATAATTTACCTAGTCAATCTACTATCAATGGTAAAATCTCCACAAACTCACTTTTCACATGATCTTTTATCATGACATGTATGCCTATGTGGCATCATCATGTTGCTTTGTTCATTAACTTGACAAGTGACCATTTCCCTTAAGACACATGTCAACACATCATTGGGTCTATATCTTTGAAAATTCTACCTAGGAATAGCACTACTAGATCCTTGTCTTCATGATGAATGCTACCATGTCACTTAGTAGCTTTGCAAGATTTTTTTGCTCTATATAGTCAATCTCAGCTTAGACTAACATCTTTCTACCACATGACTACTCTTTATTTAGCTCATGTCTTTTAACAAGTCAGCTCTCACTTGCATAATTGATCATAATTTACATGATCAAACATGAACCATCAATCCCATTTGCCATGGATCAAACACCATTGGATATCCACTATGGATTAAATTTGACATTTATGTGGCCATCAATGACATTTTTGTGACTATCAAATTTAAGCTCTAATGTATGATTTAATTTTATGATTTAAATTTTATGTCTACACACCCATCATTTGACATCTATGTGAACATCTTTGAAATTCACAAGATCATCAAATTGAAGCAATAAAAGGCAAGTATCCATTGAAACTTAACTTTTATGTCCACAAAACCATCAAAATACATTCATGTGGCTATCATATATGTCCACATGGTAGTCACCTTACTAGTTCCATTCACTGATAATTTGACATATGTTTTGTAGAGGTTCCTTTGACTTTATTGACCCTTGCATGTCATTGGATCATTTGGTAGTCTACCAAGTTGGTGACACTTGTCACACTCATGAATATCATATATATTTTGACTATTCAATTCTATTTGTGCACCATTTGATCATCCTCCTCCATGTTGACATGCATCATTCAATCACAATCCACTAGCTCAGTTGTGATTGGCTTAAGACAAACAAGGAAAATTACCAAGTTTTAAGCTTGAGGCATTTATTTTGATTCTTTATCTTTTGGGATTTTGGTCTTTATAATTTTTTTTAGGCATCCTATTTTCATTTAGCCTTTTCTCATTGAGAATTTTATCTAAGGAAATCACCCTTACATAATCTCTCAAAAGCATTAAGCACTTTGGGCCTTTTGTCATGGATAAAATGTCTAACAAAATTAATTCCTTTAGGGCTTTTACCATGGGAAATTTTCTTGATAGAAATGATCTTTTGATTATTTTACCATAGACAAAATGTCTGATAGCATTAATTCCTTCAAGATTTTTTCCATGGGAAATTTTCTTGAAACAAATTGGACTCTATGATTTTATTGAAGAAAATGAATTTACACTTTTCCCAAAGAAAATTAACTTTTGGCAAGCTTTTTATGTGGGTAAAATTCTTGAAGGAAAATTACCCTTCAAAATTTTTTCTATGGATAAAAATTATGAAATAAATGAAACTTTAGAATTTTTACTATAGACAAAAATTCCTAATTAAATGAGTCTTTATACACACTAAAGAAAGATCAAAACTTGACTTAGCCAATTTAACATGAAACTAACCTTCCAAAGGAACACTTGAAAATAGAAATTAGGATAAGGACTTAGTCATCTATACTTGACTTGGGCTGAACTTAGGAATTTTCACTTGCTATGGGCCCAATTGCTTTAGTGTAATTTTGGGTACTAACACTGGTTCTCACTTAAGGATACATACCCTTGCAGGTGTGTAAAGAACTTTAAAACATAAGACTATGTGCCAATCCATTGGGTCACAAAGTTAAGACTTAACATTTTTACTAATAATACTCATAAAGGATCAATAAAATAAGACAAATAAAAATAGCTTAGGAGGATCTAAAATAAACACACAACAAAACACAAAGGGAAATTATACAAATAAGGGCCAAAGTAGAGGGGCAACAAAGTGATGAAACAATAAAGGACAAAACACTATACAATTATGTACATAGCTATAGATGGCCTCAATCTAGGAAGTGCTTCAAATGTATACCATTGAGTGGTATCTCTAGAATTTCACCCTCCAATTCTATGAATAATAAATTATGTTCCCCAATCTAGTAGTTAATGATATGGACCCATCGATAAGGCATCAAATTTTCCATGCTTTCCTTTCTCCTCATGCTTGTTATCCCAAAGTAGAACCAAATCACCTACTTGTAAAGTCTTTAGAGTGACTATGCTATCAAATAAATTATTCAAATTCTCTTTAAACTTGAGATGTCTTTCATGATCTTATCTTCTACTTTCATCAAACTCAATAATCTGGTTCATCTTGCTCTCATAGTGGTTGATCTACTCATCATCTTCTAGTTGTTGCATGAGCTGATAGGTTGGAAAATGTAAAATCATAGGCAAAACTTATTGAGGTCCATAAATAATCTCAAAATTGCTTTTACCTATAGCTATTTTAGTCATAATCCTATCATCCCATAAGATAAAATTTAGTTATTCACCCCAATTCTTGTTTTCTTCCAAAGTTCATCTAATGATTTTGAGCAAGTTATTATTATTGGATTCTACTTGCCCATTCCCTTGAGGGTTGTAGTTGGAAGCATAGGTCAATTTAATCCAATATTCTTTGCATAATTCCACCAAAGTTTGGGATTTAAATCCCATTTCATCATCTACAATTATCTTGACATGCACACCAAATCTACAAATAACTTGATTTAACAAAAATTCTATAACTACCTGGTGTGTTGCTTTCTTTGTAAGGACCACTTCAACCCATTTTGTGAAGTAGTTAGTTGTAACTAGTATCCATCTATGTCCAATACTTGATGAATCAATAATATATCCAATGAGATCCATTCCCCATTATCTAAATGGGCCTTCAATCATCATAGGCTATAAGGGAAGAGAACCTAAAGATTTTCATCCTCCCAACAAAGCATTGACATTTCTCACACTTTCTGATTATCTGAGTAACATCCTTCAATAATGATGACCACCAATAACCAACTCTCACAGTTTTGTGAGATATAACCTTAGGCAAAAAATGGACACCACATACTCCATTATATAAGTCTTCAGTCATGTCAATAGTCTATTCTTCTAGAATGCATCTCAAGAGAACCCCATCTAGATTCTTTAATGATATTCCATTTTTAGTCAAGAGGTAGTTTTGGGAAACAAGTTTGAGATTTCTTCTTTGATTCTTATCCAAGTTAGGGGGACAATTCAGATTTTTCAAGTAGTAAACAATATCTCTATACCATGAAGATATGTTAAATTAACTCAACGAATCATCAACATTAAGAACAATAGTGTTTACCTCAATATCTTGAAAATTGATCTCAACCATAAGCTTGTTTAGACCTATCCCTCTTACTAACTTGGTGGTCTGAATATCCATGTCATGCTCTTGTAACTTGTTGACCCACCTGCATCTCTTGCTAGATACTTCAGTCTAAGTCAAGATGTCCTTCACCATGGTATGTGAGACATAAGCATTAATATTTGAACTTAAAATATAAGACCTAAATGTTTTGATAGTTTTCAAGAGAGTGAAATATTGATTTTCCATGATGGTATAATTTATTTTGGGACCTTGTATATATTTGCCAAAAAAAAGATATAGGTTGCTCATGATCATCTTCAGTATTTTGTAACAAGACAATAACAACAATATTATATGATGTAAAAGAGAATATCTAAAACAATTTAGTATAATCAGGGCTAGCCAAAACAAGGGTAGACTTTAAAGATCCTTTAATGTCACTAAATTCTTTCACAACCTTATACTCCCACTTGATGATCTCATCCTTCTTTAGCATAGAAGTAATCGGTAGAGTAATCTCTACAAAATTAGACACAAACCTCCTTACAATGTTAATTTTTCTAAAGAAATACTAAATTCCTTTCTTAGATTGTAGGATAGGCACTTTTTCAATGGCATATACCCTTTTGGGGTTAATCATGACACCATCCTTGGAAACCAAACGTCCTAGCAACTTAACATTTTATACTCCAAAGTGGCATTTCTTAGTATTAAAAAAACTTCCAAACTAGCTACATTTGATCAACACTTTTTCTAGATGTAGATCTCTTGGATTCCTTCACCAAAACCTAGTTATACTTTGAGAAACCATCTATTGTGGACAACATCTCTGATCTAGTAACACTCTACATCAAGTTCTCCATATTGTTAAGGGATAATTATCATTTAAATAAGCCTTATTCAAATTTTAGAAATCCACACATAAGCAGATGTCACCATCCTTATTTCTTGTAGGGATTAAATTTAAAATCCATGATGAGTACTTGATGGGCTAAATTATTTCACCATCCCTCAACTTCTTTAATTAATGCCTCATCTTGGTGTCCAAGATTAGGTTAATATGTCTTTATTTCTACCTAAAAGGCTGTAATGGGATGACATGTTAAAACAAGCCTTCCCTATACTCTTTTAGCTACAAATAAGACCATGCTAAGAAATCTTAGTAGCTTTTAGTAGATACATGTAAACTTGATTCTTAGCTATGGTTAGGTGAGTACCCACCCAAAACTTTCTTATATTCTCATGAGAAACCAAATTACACTTGGTCACATCTTTTGATATGAATGAGTATCTTGATTTGATTCTATCAGCTCCATCAAAAGACACTTCTAAACTTACCAATCTTGTAGGGAGAATTTTTATCTTTAGTTTAATGATGTCCTTCCCAAATAAGGTTTCCTTTCTATCACAAACTTGAACCATAGATTTTAGGTTTATGAGTTGATCATATAACTCAGCTTCACAATTTACAAACTTTATAATCTAATCATCATCATCATCAAAGACCTACCAATGATGAACATTTTTTGGGATTGAAGGCTTGATAAACATCTCCACTTGATACTTACAATGTGGGATCATATTTGTAATATCAAACTAAGTAGCTAACTCTGTGATTCAATTGGGTTCTTCATTAAAACTTCTATCATGATAACAAATGTTGAATGCATAAAAAAATTCAAGCAAATCCCAAATAACATTTTAATATTGTTTTAACCTTTGATTATTAATGGTATAATAATTATATATCTACTTAACCACTAACTCATAATCACCCTTGACAATCAAACTTTTAATTCCACATTCATAAGAAATCCTTAAACCAAGTAAGAGTGCCTCATACTCAACATTAGTATTCATGCACTAAAATTAAAGCTAAAAATAAAACTTAAACTATTTATCATTTGGGTCATAGAAAACAACCCCAATTCCATTTCCAATATTGGATCAAGCCCCATCAAAATACATCTTCCAAACTACACCTTCATTGTCAAGTTCAATATCAAGAACAATAGGCTATTCATTAGCATCAACATTCCCAACAAAGGTACCCAAGTCAACATCTATGTATAACACTTCATTAATAGCATGTTTTGGATCTTTAATCACATGTAATATATTTAACTCTCCATAAATTTGGACCATTTTAACCTCTAATGGAATGGTGGTGTTGGAAAGGTCCATCTTCACACTTCCACCCATGTTAACAACCCATTTTCATGATAGAAATATTCCCCACTTAGGTGGGTAGTCTACAATTACCACATCTATATTTAGATACTTACCAAGATAAAATACCAACTACACAACTAATCCCTTGACTTGTCCCATAAATTATACCTCTCATGTTTCCATGGCATAACATTTGTTAAATGCTGATGTAATCTTCACTTTGATCTCATTTAGGACACCTAAGGGCATCACATTATAAGAAGCTCTAGAATCAAACATATAGTTATGGAAAATTAGGCCATTAATCATTAGGATTTTATAATATGGATCCATATTCAACTAACTCTGCACTAATGCATTCCCAAAATAGACCTCTAGAGTAGGTTCAATAATCTCTTCTGATTCCTCATCTTCTCTCAGGGATGTTGGGGGGTAATTCAACTTTGTTCATAGTAGACCTCTCACCAAATTCTAAGTATTCAAAACCCCTCTTCCTATGTTTAGGTATTCATAATAATTCAACAAGTGGAATAGTGATTTTTATTTGACTCAACACTTGGGCCATATCACACATGTTATAATAAGGAAGAGGGGTATTTTATGGAGTGGTAAAAACACCTTTAAATAGGATGCAATCACTTAATGTTTGAAGTGGATTAAATTAGGATAGATTAACACTCTTGATAGTAGTCTTTAAGGATAGATTTGTCTTAACATCACTTGAACCCTTAGGAATGCTTGACAAGATGGACATTATTTTGCTCTTAATAGGATCACCTATATGCTTATTAGATTAGGACACAAGTTTTATCTTAGAAGCTTCTGGGGTTGTTGTAGATTTCTTTACTTCTTTTCTTGCATTCCCTACCTTTGGATTTATAGAGGCAGTGTCTTGTGTAGTAGAACCTAGTTACCTACTTCTCAAGTAATACTCCTTATAGGTGGATGCTACATTAATTAATAGCTACTTATCCTTAATTAATGGAGTTCCCATATGATATTTATTAATCATCATATAACATAAGAAATCAAAATCATGAATGGGTAATTCATATGCTTATGCCCTATTAACATCACAAGCAAAGTCAAAAGTTAGGACACTCTCCATTTCAAACATGCTCCAAATATGATCAACCACAGTAACATTAAACATTTATTTAGAGGTGGACATTCTAGTTTGGGGACTTTTACAATAAAAAATAAAAATATGGTTCATCTAAATCTTCATCAATCTATTTAGTAGTACACATGGAGGGTGTGGAATGAATCACTTGTCACACCAATTAATGTCTACATTAGAATTGACATAATTTACCTTGGTATTTAAAGGATTAGGAACCTCTTTTCTAACCCCTCTATTCTAGTTTCTATCTATTCTTTCTTCATGTGTAGGCCTCTTCCCTATATCATTATCTTGATGATGGAAATCAAGCCTTCTTTATACTTGATTCATATTTGAAGCACTTTCTTGACTAGTAGACACATGAGGGATCCCATTTTCAATTCTAGCCAACTTGTGACATTTATTTGAGAATAGAGGCCAAAGTTTTAATAGTTTCCTCAAGGTTGGATATCTTTGTGGACTATGCCTTTTTTGGATTAACCAATTTTACTTCAGCCCACTTGTTTATGGGATTTCCCATAGCCTTGATGTTACTTTAAATTTAGATGGCCATAGTGAATGTCAATCACATGTTCATAGGAGCCTTGACCTGCAAGTAATATTCAACCTTCTTGTCAAAACCATCAAAATACTTTATCAATCATGTTGTATCACTAGGCCTGATGTTTTCAAGAAACTACATCATAGTTTTGTTAAACCATGAATTGAAGTCCTAAACACACTCATTGGGGTTCTTATTGATGTTTTTAAATTTAGCCAAAAGGAAACTAGGATCAACTCTTTCACCATATTTAATTATAAATACATTCATCATCTCTTTCCATGAATCGATGCATACAAGGGGAAGAGAGTTAAACCACTCATGAGCATCTTCCTCTAGCATGTGCATAAATATCTTGATGCACACATCCTCATGCTCAACCTCATAATATTTAATGATATTGTGAAAATCCCTCAATTTATGATCACCACTCACAACATTATTCCCTTGGAGTTTTGGAAGGCATTTTCTTACTTGATTTGGGAATTCATTAAGATAGCCTACCATTTCATCAAAATTGATAGGATTGAATTTGAGAACATGAATGTTGGATGTTCGTTTTAATTTGGGTTCCTATGCCTCATGATTGGTTTAATTGGAGGTTCAATAATAACTAGTAAAGGGATGTGAAGGGGTGAACAACATGGACTTGGTGGGTTAGATTTAAAAGGGGATTCATCTAGTTGGGAAAGAGATGGATAGTAAATAAGACTATATATTTAAAAATTAGTAGAAGATCTATGATAGTCCTCAATAAAACTAGGATCAATAAACATTTCAAGATTATCAAAATCTTGATAGTCTTTAATAATTGAGCTTTTCCCTTCAACAAGATTCCAAACTTGTCTCCTTTATCTTTGATATGAAATTAATGGTGAGACAAGTTTCTTATATGGGTCACTTTTGAAAGATGATCTCAGTCCCTCTAGTTTTACAAACAAAAAAATACTCAAAGATTAAAACTAGTTAGAATAGTCAAAGCAGGTACTTCTCTTCCTTGAAACCAAGTGATAAAGATCAAAATTACCACTAGAATCACAATTCTAGAATATAATAGTTAAAAAAATAACTATGATGCATGTTGACAACATACTTTTTTGAAGTTAATGATGAGAGTAAAAGTAAAGACACTAAAATCTTTAGAATAATGTTCAAAAGGGGAAAAACACCTTCAACATGTAATCTTAACAACACTTTGTAATAAACTCTACATATTTCAATTATAAAATACTTTAAATCCTAGCACATCCCTAATGGAGTGATATGGCATTGATGGCCTAAATAGTCTAATTATAGCAAATAATAGTAGATAACTTCACAACATGAAAATACTTACAGCTCTAGCTCTCTACAAGAGTCCCAAAAAATGTTAGTACCATGGGTGTATTTTTTCCACAGTAATAGTGCCAGTTGAGTATTGGTTCCTAGTTATACACCATGTATGCTCAGCCTTTCACACTTGAAGAAAAAGGCAAACTAAGATTAAAAACATTATAGTATGTCATTTTATCCAGGGAAGTGTTTAACATCAAGACTAGACTAAATGAAAAAAATGACTAAGAGGCACCTACAATGAGCATACTCATCTCCCTACTACTTTTGGCTCTACCTAAACCAAGGTGGAAGGAACTAAGGGGTAATTTGATCACATGGAGAGATTCTACAATTCAACCTCCATGGGGATTATTAACATAGAGATGTAAATTTGACCAGAACACAACCAAACTTGCTCACTCCACTTGAGAAGGGTTGTCACATAGAATGAACAA
The DNA here is from genome assembly GCA_037957365.1 of Torreya grandis. Classification (NCBI taxonomy): domain Eukaryota; kingdom Viridiplantae; phylum Streptophyta; class Pinopsida; order Cupressales; family Taxaceae; genus Torreya; species Torreya grandis. The sequence goes on along the minus strand of JARHVA010000985.1, from coordinate 669,875 downwards.
AATTTCTATGTTAGATACAAGCTACTAAAGATATCTATCAAAGTGACTGCAATATTTTATTCATCTCTTATGTTGTTGAAAATTCTTTTGAATAAATTTTTCAATGAGTTTTATATCTATCTTTAGTACCTTTTTCTGACTTAGAACATTTGTTCATTCTATGTGATAACCCTTCATGGGAGGAATGACCAAGTTTGGTTGTATTCTAGTCAGATTCACATATCTTTATGTTGATAATCCCCATGGAGGTTGAATTGCAAAATATTTCCATGTGATAAATCTACCCATTATGTCCTCTCACTTTAGCTTAGGTAGAGCTAGAAGTAGTAGGGAGTTTAACATGCCCTCTGTAGGTGCCTCTTAGTCATTTTTTGTGTTTGGTCTAATATTGATGTTAAATCCTTCCCTGGATACGATAACAAACTAGTAGGTTTTCATCTTAGTTTTCTATTTTCTTCAAGTGTGCAAGGTTGAGCATATGAGGTGTACAACTAGGAACCAATAGAACCATATTGAGTGAAGAAGGTATTATAATCTATTATACTTTCTTATATAAATAATTCTATTTTTATATAATCTGATCAATGCACATGAAGTTATATGAACTAAAGCATCATAATTAGGAAAGGGATCTGAACACAAGTTTGACCAAGTAGGGTCCAATTGTTAGGATTTACTATGACAATCCCATTTGTTATGTATATCTTTTCTATTCAAGTTGTATTTACATTTTTAGTTTTGTGTGTTTATGTATCTTGATTCTTAAAGATTGATTTTATTATAAATAAACACTTTTATGTATGGTAGTATATATGTGAAAAACAACATGTTAATTTATGCATTCAACTTCTCAAGGTCTGGATGAGATAATAGACATAATGGAAGATGATAGGTAGCCTATGTTTCTAAAGAATGTGAATCTTATATATTTTCATAAAGTTATCAAGAATGCAAAACAAAGTGATAAAAAATACAAAATACACACCTAGGACCTCATGAGCTCAATAAATACAAAAGACTACAATGCTTAAGTTGGGATGCACCCCTAATGTAGCTTTGGATGGTCTTTATCAATTCCATGTTGTAGTTAGACACCTCCATTAAAGCTATGGACCATGTTGATTTGTTTAAAGGGTAGAAAAATAATGCACAAATAAACTTGATGATCTGAAAACACTTCATTGTCTAAATTGAACATGTTGAATTACATCACAAAGAGATGTATTTATAACAAATTTGGATCAAAGAGGACCCTTCATCTTAAAATCAAGATGAATGCTTACAAAATATTCCTCAATAGTGTACATGGATCAATCACATGGATCAATGATGTGATCCCTTCATCTCAATCAATATTAAAGGTGGAAGATGATGTTTGAAAATATCAAATGAGAATTAATATAATCCCTTCATCTTGTTTAGAAGATGAAGGGTGGATGATTCTCCTCAAAATATCTTTGTGAGAGTTCATTTTAAATGCTTCATCTTTTTTCCAAGATGAAGGGAGGAAAGTAATTCCCAATAAAACACATTGATCAGCCATGTGGACCCTTCATCTCATTTCTAAGATGAAGGGTAGATAATAATCTAGTATATTAATTCATTTATAAATTTAATTAGATCATAAAAAAATATTCCACGGGATCTCAAGATCCTTTCCTTTGTATGAAGATACCCACTTGGAGGGAAAAATAGGAAATGACTAATTTAAAGAATGATTAATTAAGTTAATCAAGGATCAATTTAATTAATATAACTATGGGAAATTTAATTAGAAGAATGATTTAGAGCAGGGAAAATATTAACATTATTGAAAAGAGAAAGGGGAATTATTGGATTGACTAGAGTAAAGTAATTGAATAGAAAAATGACTATAGAATGATGATTTCATAGAAATTTTGAACAGAGAATGATAATTAAATAGATCTAATAAGACAAATTGGCTCACCTAGAGATGCCCTGAGGTGAATTTGAACATGCATATTAGTTGAAAAAATGATTTAAGACTAGATTATGTGAAACTACAAGAAGTCATTCCATTTTTAATTTGACATGGAAGTGATAAAATTGGAGTGTCTACATTTACCCCTGTTTGAGAAGGCATTGTGAGATGTAGATGAATCAATAAATTTTGAAAGAATAAAAAGTCATAAAAATTATCATAGAATAAAATTTAATAGATGTTAGTTTTGATAATTTTTTTAAAAAATACTAGAAAATGGGTTGAAATATGCTCCCAAAGTGATGTTTGATAAGCCCTAGATTACCCTTCGAGGGGAGAGTAATAAAAATATTTTTTAATTGAACCCTTGAAAAGATGAAAGAATAGTGGGATTCATCTAAGATTAGTAACATGTATGAAAATTCACCTAAGATTAGAAATAGGTATGAAAATGCATCTAAGATTAGAAACATGTATGAAAATATATTTAATATTATGAATAGGTATGAAAATTCATCTAAGATTAGGAATAGGTATGAAAATACATCTAATATTAGGAACAAGTTGATGAGGATGAATAGGAACATATTGAATAAAATGAATAGTTTGAACAAATCATTAAGAACATATTGATCATATATATAAAGATGTATCTAATTGATGGCATTGAAATGATAACCATTTAGAAACTTTATTTTTTATATTTCACATGTAAATATAAATTATAATTTAGGAAGGATCATGATAACATTTATTTGTCAAAATGCATAACAATTTGAATTCAAAATGTTAACGTATACAACTTAAAACAAGATATAGATAATAAATCTTTAAATGTATAACATAATGGATTTAAATCAATTCTAATTTATATATAACTATTCACAACTCAAAATAATGATATAAATAATAAATACTTAACTAGAAAACATAATGTACTAAATTAAAATAGTTAACGAAAAAAAAAACACACCAAAAACATAATGCATTAAAATTGATCTTCAATAAATTCACTCACATCCAAACATATTGATTTAAATAACCTAGAGTCATGCATGAATCACTATATAACAATATAAGGCACCGAAAAAAATCAATAATCATTCCATTTAGAAATGCACAAGTGAAAGTAAGTAAACATTCCATTCAAAAAATTAGTGTGTTTTAACAAGGCATTACCCTTTGATACCAAGGTTATGAAAAAATAATGATGAAAAAATGGGGAAATATAATAATAAATAAGGAGTGTCTAAGCTAACTCCAAATTCCTCAAGCAAGTAAACATTTCCTACATAGTCGCATGGACACTAGATCTAGCATGGACTTCAGGCTAAATGTAATTATACCAAGAATTTTGGATTAAAGAAAATTGTTGATAAGTTAATAAGATTGATTATGTATAATACATAGGAATAGGGACTAAGTTGAATATGTTTGCCAACATGGTAAGGGATATAGTCAAAAATGTTGAGAACATGGGAGAAGGGATGGCCGAGCCAACCTCAAAGAAATGAACACTACCTACATAGTCCCATTAGGACCTCAAGACATTGTAGTTTGACCATAATTTGGGCACATAAAATGAAAGTTATGATCAAGGACAAGAACATGAATAATTTTAAATAGAATGGTTAATCTCAAAAAATGGCAAGAGTGTGTTTAACTCATAAAAAGGTGAGAGCGTGGAAATTTGGTCCCACTTTGAAATATTATATCTAAGAGGAGATGAAAATCACCAATGAAATACATTAATATGTTCCACCTAAATACTATAAACTAGAAATTCAAGTTGAGAAACAAGATGACAATTAATCAATTATGACATACTAGATATGGGTACTTTATGGGAAAAAACACTAATTAGGATTTTTAAGATTTTTGGGATATTTGAACTTTTTAAGAATTATGGAATATGTGAAATTTTTAGAGATTTTAGAATATGTAAACATTTTAGTTATTTTTGAATATTATATGAATAAGGGTACTTTTACCAAATAATGTATAGGAATAGGAAAAAATAAATCTAGAAACACCTATTAAAGGAAAAGGTAATCATGGGAATAATTCCTCAATATGGAAAAGAGATATGAACAATGGCAAGGTTCAAACATGAACATAACTAAAGATACCACTCAACTCAATAGATAATATGATATCACTTCTTCCTTGCAATAATAAATTGCATGTGAATGAGTTTTATGGTGGAATATGAATAGGAAATTGCCAAGGACTTGAAGGAAACAATACCAATCTTACAAGTCGGTAGATTTTTTGATTTGATCAGGTAAACAACCTATTTTTACAAGGATCTAGGAACCATAAAAGGTTTATCTAATAAAATAATAGGCAACCATAGCTAATCAACAAAAAATAATAAAAAATTATTTAGATTACCCCTTAGATGATAAAACTAAAATAAAAATAAACATATCAAGAGGGGAGACCCTCCAATGGTTCCTTCTCATTTTCAAATTTATTTTCAGGCACTCCCTTATTTTTATTGGAATTTTTTTCCCTCATATTATTACTAGGTCCTTTAGCATCATATCGAGGGAGGATCATATGTGGCCTTTTATATCCCTATACTTGCAAAGGGGTTTTCTTGATAGGGGTCAAATTGGGAGTATCATATGGGGGGTATCCATCAACTTCAAAGGCTACCAAATAGGGGTCTAGTTCACCATGTTGGAATAGATAAAAGACTAAAAATTCATGTCCACTTGTTTGTATAAGGCATTCCATTCTTAAATGAGACTAGATAGGTTCAATCTAGCTTCTTGCACCCTATTTTTAAATATATCTAACTACTCTTTATTATTTTTCATTTCTTTAGATAAGAAGACATTACACTTTTTGATGACCTCCATAGAGGTGCCCTCATATAGAGAAACCAATTTGAGATTATAAACAAAAATATTCAATGATAATTCATGAGTGGAGGTTTTGGACAGGCTAGCTTGGGGGATACTAGTAGAGGGGTGGTAGGATCTTGAGATGGGGTCCTCTTTTGGGAGTCCTCGATGGAGGACCCCAGCGGGACCCCCCTCCCTTTCAATGTTTGAATACTTTTAACCAATAGTAGTATAAGTCCTCGATGTAATATGGGGTTGGATTCATTAACTTGGTGGGTAAGGGATGTGTACTCCAAAGACTATAATAGGTAAAATGGGAGCCTAATATTATAACCCTTTAAATGGTTTAATAATAGAAAGTGGTGATAGAAAATTAAAGTATACTTACCCTAAATATTTAGGTATATCATCACTTGGAAGCAAACCTCTAGATATTTTTATGGGAGATTAGCTCAGGGGAAACCCTTCTTATCCATTTTTACAAACTCATTCATACAGAATAAATGCTAGAGTTCTTGCTTTTTAGTCTAGTCTTTGTAAGCCCATTCCACTTCACACATCATACTTATAGCCTCTCCTATAAATTATTCTATGAATTTAATATTAATTCCCCACATCACCACCATACACTTATTCCATACAATGATGAAATACCTTGTAACATCAACAACATGCTCAAGAATCCATAACATTAGTTCCATGATTCCTTTCAATCATAACTTTTTCTAGACTTTATTTAATCCATGAACCTTAGAATAATATGTAGGCTCTAATCACTCTTTATCTCCCCCCATTAGCATTGTGCTAGCAAGATCAAGACTAGTTTGAATGGTTTGAAATGAGATTGGGAAACATACTACCTTCATCCTTAGGCAATCACTCTTTCATAACAGTGGTTCATAGTTTTTAAAACCCATCTATTGATGAGATATATTCATGCATGTATCAGCTTTATATCCCTCCTAAACCATCGTACTTTCATTATGTATAGCCAATTGGATGTTATCAAGGATGTGGACTCCTTTATTCCAGCTAGTTAAAAGAGGGAGTTCTACTCCTATATTAGTAAGCATATCTACCACCCTATTGCCTCCATGATATATGTGCATGATTTATACTTGTTCCATGCCCCTCAAATAATTTTTAGCATCATCCAAGATATCTTTTATTATGTGAGAGGGGTTTATTTTACCAATTTAGATCATTTATAGTGTTTAAATAGTCACCCTCCATAATGATTATTTCTATTTTAAGGATGAAGGCTAGTTGGATGCCCCAATAAGTTGCATTATCTTGAGTAAGTGATTTTTTGTGTTCCCAAAGGCCCTTACATAGGTAATAATTAGTCTTCCTTTTGAATCTATTATGGATCCTCCCCCATCTATAGGTCTTGGGTTTCCTTTAAAGGAACCATCAAATTTCAATTTAGCCTAACCTTCAAGTGGATCCTTCTATTTTTTTGTGTTTATGGATAAGAGCTTTAGAGGGGGAAATTAATTTTTGAGCCACATCCCAATTTTTAAAGATTAGTTATGCTGAATTAGGTCATATGTTTTTATCCATGGGAGGGAAGGCTCTTTAATGTTTGGTGATAGCTTGACAGAGTCAAAAAAAGGTCCTTTTAGGCTAGTGCCTTTTATTTAAGAAAAGGATATCATTGCAAAATTTCCACACACACCAAAACTAGTTTGAGAGAGCTAAGTACCATAATAATTATAGGGATGGGAGATTCTAGGGTGGTTTCCATTACTTTATGAGATCAAGAATGGTATTTAATTTTACACAAACCAGATTGAATTTATTGAACATCTAGTTAAATAATGTTGAACTTAAGGAGAAATTTAAGAATACATTATGGATTGATTCTTCCACTTTTATACATAATGGTCATCTATTGATGATTGTAAGACCTATTTTATCTAGTTTATCTACTATCATGATCTTATTTTGAGCTACCGGCTAAAATAAAAAATCAACTTTGAGATTTAGATGTTTTATCCAAATATCCTTCCAAGAGTTCTATTTTCTTTCTAGGTTAAGATCAATGGTATGTCTTGAGGACACTAAGTACATACCACTATCTTCAATAACCCATATGAAGTGATTTTCATTTGAGAATGTAGTAATGTAGACCTAATTGATAGAGGAGTTAATTGTCTGGATCACTTCTACTTATTCAATTATATGTCCTTTAGTAGGGAGTATTTTCTAACCTTTTGATCTTTCATTCATCACCCAATAATATTTGATTTTTTAGCCCCATATTTTCTTGAATTACTTAAAGAAATTGGCACAAGTCTATTGTGAGGAGATGGGGTAGTGGACAATTAGGCATCTTACCATAAATAAATTTTATCTCCATTTCAAATTGTGCATTTAATGCCTTTAATTATAATATCCTTGTAGCTGATGATGGCCTTCCAAAATTTTGATCCATCCTTAGGAACCTCTTCATCCATTTATATCCCTTTTAGGTATTTGGCTTTTACAACTCTTTCCCATTCATTATTTTCCTTCATGAGTCTCCATCCCATTTTCACTAGCAGGGCACTATTCATAGATTTTATGCTTCTAAGACCTAGTCCTTTGTTTGATTTAGGAAGGCATGATTTTTCCCAAGAGATGAGTTTGTAACTAAATATATCTTTAGTGCACCTATATAAGAAATTATTTTGAATTATTCAATTTTAGTGGCCACCTTGGAGGGTATCCTAAAAATGGACATTTAGTACATATGGATACTTTGGATCAAAGCTTTGAGAAGTTGGTATTTCCCTAACTATGTTAAAAGATGTCCCTTCCATCCTAAAATATTCCTATAAATTTGATTAATGAGGGGGTTATAAAGCTCATAATCCATTTTTCCTTTAAAAAGTGGAATGCCCAAATGAATTGCCAAAAATTTACCCATCTGGCATTCCAAAGTTCTAGGAATTCTTTTCTGTTGAATGAGAGGAGTGTTAAGGAAAAATAGAGAGATTTTATGAAAAGTGATGCACTAATTTGAAATGGCTTCATAGTTTTTTAAGATGAGTTTCATGCACTTGGTTTACTCCGTGAAGTTTTCTCCTAGGATAATCATATCATCTGTAAACTATTTATGCATGATTGGATCAGTGTTGGGTGCCCCTAAAATTCATTTAATTAGTCCTTGAGTGTGAGCTTTAAACAAACTCCCTCCCAAAATTTTTGCTACAATGTTGAAGAGGTATGGAGAGATGTGGTCTCCCTAACTTAGTCCTCTATAATTATGGAATAAACCTTTTGGAATCTCATTTATGATAACAAAAAATTTATGAGTGGTTATGCAATTCCATATTCTCTTCCTTATGTCTTCATTAAATCCTAGCCTTTCTATAATTAGCATAATGAAGTGTTAGGAGACTCATTTTTAAGATTTAATCATCCCCAAATTAAGGAACATTCCCTACCTCAAGGACTCAGATATGGATTAAATGGCTTCATGAACCAGGATGATACCATTAATTATTTTTCTACTAGTCATAAAATCACCCTGTTGTTCCCTAATGACTTTATCTAAGAGATGTTGCATTTACTTTACCATGATTGAAGAGTAAATTTTGTACTTTGTATTACAAATGATGATTGGATAAAATTCCTATACATTATTTAAACCCTATTTTTTAGAGATCAATACTAAAAAATTATTATTAATTTCTTTGAGGATGGTTTTAGATTGGAATAATTATCTAATATCTACCTCAACCTCAGTGTGAACTATGTCCTAGAATTTTGGGAAAAAATGGGGGGAATAAAGAAGGTCTCAAGGATTTTAATCCTTCCATCATGAAGAACAAACTTTTTATCTCCTATTTAGAAGGGAACTTAGAGAGGGAGGCATTGTCTATGTAAGAGATAACTTTGTCAAAGTTATTCAACATGCTAGCCAAAAATTGTTCATCTGGGAGACCTTCTTCTGTGAGGAGCTTTTTAAAAAATTTAATTGTATGGTGGGATATCTCCTCCTCATCTTTGGTAATATACTCATTCCCATTTTCAATTTATAAATTCTATTAATATTTTTGTTTCTTATTACTAAATGATAGAAAAACTTGGTATTCATGTCCCCATTTTTCAGCCAGGTGCACTTGGACTTTTATCTCCAATAAGCTTCTTCCCTTACTTTGAGGTTATGGAATTGAAACAAAAATTTATTTTCCTTGTAGTGAATATATTTTTTGTTTCCATAAATAGCACCTAGGTCTTCAATTACCGATAGTTACACGTTTAATGCCCTTTTTTGAAGGAACATGTCATTTCTTTATTCCAAATTTTTAGCTTCATTTTGAAGAAGCTTAGTTTTTTAGTCAAAATAAATTTGTCTCAACCCTAATAATGCTTCTTTCCACCATTCACTTAAGGATTCCATTAGATGAGGATGATGGAGCCACATGATTTTAAATCTTAAGCGACTGTATTTAGGTTTCAAGATTTTATCTCCTTCAAAAATTAAAGGGTTATGATCTAACATAATTTTGGGAAGGGAAGAGAGCCTATTAGATAAGTGGATATCTTAGTTTAAGGAAATAAAAAATATATCAAGCTAGACCTCGATCAAATTTTCACCCATTCTTCTATTGGACCATGTGAATGGGTTATCATTTAGATTCACATCCACTAAACCTATATTTTCAATGAATTCATTGAATTTCATCATGTTTTTTATGAAGTCAATGTGCCCCCTTTTTTTATCCTTAAGAGTAAGGGGGCATTAAAATCCCCCAAAAAAATATAATTCTAACTATCATAGGTCTTTTAGAAGGTCATCAGGCTTTCCCATAAATTATTTCTAAAAGAATTAACATTTGGGGCATAAACATTGGAGAGGATCCATCCATCATTTCTATCTAAGTCATTAAAAATGATGGAAATATGGTCATTTGTCTTCCATAAAAGGTTTTATCCAAGGTACTATAGATTAAAAAAAATAGCTAGGCCCCCTAAGGTCCCTTTAGATTCCAAGGATAAAACATGGGAATTTATCCAAAATTTCATAGCAAATAATCTTAGAATAGTTTCAGACATTTTGGTTTCCTGGACAATAAGAATAGTAGAGTCAACTCTTTTAATAAGATTATAAAGGGTCCTCTATTTCTTTGGGTTGTTTAAACCCCTAAAATTCTAAGATAGGATTTTCATTTCTTATCTTGATGGATGTTAAGTGTTTTTTGAGAACTCTTTACAATCTCTTTAACCATTTATAAATTCCTGGTCACCATTCTAGGTGACCTACCCATTAGTTATGGGGTGACTCCAATATTATATTTTTTTCTCCCTTTTTTAATTTTGGAGTTTGTGGTAAACCCTTCATCTGGGTACAAATCTTGAGGAGGAGATTTAGTCTCACAACATTGCCCCTAATATTTGTTGTTTTTGTAAGACATCAGAAGGGGAAAAAGAGAGGTATCCTTAGAAAGGGAAAAATTAACACAGTTGTTGATGCTAGAAAGTGCACCTAGTTAGCAAGAAACGGATTCCTGCCCTCTCCCTGCAACATGGAAACTCCTCTCTCACTTGTGGGATGGTGAAGTAGGAGAGGAGAGTCTCTAGGTATGGGCTAGTTCCCTCTGATGTATCTTGTTTGTTTTAAGCAGTGAAAAATATAGATATATAGATATACTGGGTGGGATGAAAAGGGATGAAAGTGCAAGAAAGCAAACAACCTACTCTAAAAGAGGTGATACACCAAAAGCAGATGACCTTCCCACCTCCACACTCAGAATCAGATAAAACAACATACATACACTGAGACTTGGCAGAAAAGACCAGGTCTCTAGGATGACAGGGAGGTTCTTATGGAAAGCACAGGACTAGGGACTCACCGAGATGCTATGGAATACATACTATAGGTGACCTCTCCTATTCTATACCTCCAAAATAGAACTCTACTCCTGCCAGTAGCAGATAATGGCACTTTGTAGATGACTGGTTTGCTGGTGCTGAACTTGTGAGAGCATTAAAAAATGATGACTGGACACAGACCAACATTCAAGGCACACACAAAAAAATCCATCCAAGAAAGAGGTAAAAACTATCTTTTATTGATTCAGGTGGAAAATTTGGAGAGCTGTGCTCTTTACAAAATTAGAGAAGATTTTTTGATAAAATGACCAAGTTTGTGTATTTATATGGAAAGAGCCAAGAGGAGCTCTCATTGGCCTTTTGCTTGCAAGTGGCAGCTTGAGTCTTCATTGGGAAGAGAGAAAACACTATAGATGATGTCATAAGTCTGCTGGGACTATGCTTGCTACCTCGTTTTGCATGCTGGTTTGCTCCTCTGGCGGCTGGGCGGGCCTTTTCCTGTGTTCTGTAGGCCTTTTTTGTCGCTTGATGTTGTGGGTGGTAATTTTACCACCCACTATCGTGGACTACATGTGGAACTTTTGTCGACGTCGGCCGATTTACTGCCGACCATGGCAATTTTGCCGACATCAGCTGAATAGGATGCTGAGCACAAAAATTTTGCCAACATCGACTGAGTTCATGGCCTTCTTTTCTCTACCGACTGCTTCACACAGTAATTTTTCCGCCCATTGCTTGTGTGTAGGTGGTCTCTTTTTACCCACTAGTGTTGTGGGCAATGATTTTACTACCCGCTGCATTGTTCTTGTAAACATCTGCCCTCTTTTTGCCTTAGTGTTAAATGCCCCAATTTTTTCCTCTCCTCTTTTGTGAATGTTTGAAGACTCTGCGTTTTGCTACCGTGAATGCTAACAAATGAGGATGATGAGCCAATGCTTTGAAATAGAGCTGTCAAACCTTGAAGATGGACCTTGCAACCTGAAACGACTGGGCATGCAAAGCAGGTGTAGAAGGTGACCGAGATTTTTCCAGAGGGACAAAATTGGGTCAACAAATTGGTGATTCACAGGGTAAGCATGCCTGCTATGCTTAGAACCCAGTTGCCCTACATTCCATTGGGTTCAGAGTTAGATGGTAACTTTGAAGAGAGTTCATAATAGCTTTGATAATTCCAGAATCAAATACACAAAATTTACCCCCACAAATGAAGGGAAACACACAAGGCTAAAAACAACTACCTATGTAACTGCACTTAGGGAAAAATAGGAAAAACAACTGAAAGCAAACTATTATGTACAGTTAACCAGGAATGTTCGTCTCCCTCCTGGATTGAAAGGAAAATTTCTTAAATCCCCTTCTTGGTGAGGAGACTTATGGTGACAGGCAAGTAGCTAAAAGAAAAAGAGAGATGGTGACCTGTTCTTCCTGCCTGTCACCTGAGTTGGCTAGAAATTGAGGGAATCAAAATCAAACATGCCTCTAATATATACATATTCTGAGTGTCCTCAGAGGCCTGTTAAATGCTGCTCCTTCAAATTGGTTCTCTCCACCAAGAAATTAAATGATGCCAGCTCATCACCAGAAGCTTTTTGATATGCATCATGGACTGGCTCGTTCTCCTCTGCCTCATGCTCAGCTTCCATGGTATGGTCATCTTCTTTGATGACTTCAAAGAAGAAAACTTCAGATTCACCAGCCTCTTGAAGGGGAAAATCTAAAAAACTATGGCCTCTTTGCATGCTTGTTGGAAACCCAACGCTGTCCTCATCATTTTTTATCAGCTCACACCCTGTTTGGAGAATAATATAGCCTGCTCTAAAGACTCCAAACAAATCATTCAAATCATGAAAAAAAAGGCTATCCATGCTCTTCCATATCACTCTATTTTATTTCATCCTCATTTGCAATCATGAAATCCTCCACATCAGTCATAAACTGAGCACAATCCATATCAGGCAAGGCCTGATAGCTTTCTTCAAAAAGTGTAGGTGGGGTGTGTTCAGACATAGATAGTGTTGTTTGGTCTGAACCGTCCATCACACATTCACTGAGGATTTTCTCTTTGGACTCCAATTCTGCAATTTGCCTATCCAAATCTTCTTGGAAAAGCCTTTTTCAAAAGTCATAATCATTATCAGGGGTGGGAGCAGCCTCTTCTTCTTCAAGAATTAGACTGAAAACTTCCTCCTCTTCCTCCTTGTTGTTCCAAGATTTAACTATTTGCACCCAGCTCATGATCCTAGGATTGGACTCTTACTTTTGTGAGCAGGCAGCAACTTTATCATTTTCAAGTTCCTGGGCTGACTCATGATGCTCTTCTTTCCAGCTTGGAATTTGGAGATCATTTCAAAAGACTTGAGGAGGCTGGGAAATAATTGGGAGGGTCTGCTCATGCATATGGAAATCTACCTAAAGAGAGGCATGCTGGAAAGCTAGGTGCATGGGATTGAGGGTAGAACTGATTGGTGCATTGGATAAGCCAGAATGAGCAAGTGCCATCTCATAGAAAGGATTTGGCACACAAAGGGGACCTTTTTCTAAAGTAGGAGGGGGAAGACCTTAGTCCAAAACTTCTTGAGTTTCATCCCTCCACTTCACCAATGCTTCATCAATATTGAAATTAGCTTGTGGATCAGTGAAAGGAATACCTTTTGGCATTGGCTGGTCTACAGCATTTGAAAACTCCACCTCTTTCTCTTTCAACAGCTTCATCTTCTTCTCTAGTTCCTCAATCTGCTTAGCTAGAGCATCCTCACTTTGCATTTCTTCATTTTGGATGATGTCTTTATCCTCTTTGTTGTCCCATGACTCGACCACTTTGTTCCAGCTCAAGGAATTTGGGCTGGGCATTTCCTTTGGGGCTGATGGGACCTCAAAGTGAGAGGACAACAAAGATTTTGATTCCACTTCCCTTGCTGCCAGAATGGACTACTGCATCTGAAGATTTGCCAATGCGATCTGTCTATCAAGATTAGCCTTAAACATAAAGTTTATTGTTTTGGAATTTTCCTCAACACGATTGAGGAACTAAATTTGACAAGGTCAACTTGGCTCAAGAGCAGGGGTTGTATATGACTGATATGGTGCTTTAGGCAGTGAGTATATAGGTTGATAGACTTGTTAAGGTTGCCTTTCATGCACACTCAGCTTCTCCTCCATGGATGCAATTAAACCACTCACATCCAGCATCTCATTTGAAAGTCCGTGCTAATTTGCTCTTTCAATAGGAGCCCATTCCCTTTTTACTTGATCTACCACATTCCTCACTTGTTGGATGACATGATCAAGAATTTCTTGGCTGCATCCCTTTTTGGTGTTAAGATTAATTACATATTTGTCATATCCTAGCAGTGCTTGCTTGAAAGCAAAAATGGGTTGATGGGCAAAGAGACTGGGCTGAGTAGAAGAAGTGACATACTGAGAAGATTTAGCACAAGGCTGATATTGCTCATAGCAGGGTTGAGACTGGCCATATTGGGTGTGATAAGGACTATAGCCATGCTGGATGGAAAAAATAGAGTCCATGACTCAAAATAATGGAGATTACACATACCAAAATGCATTTTTGGAGGTACCAGGCTGCTTAACTAGTGGATTAAACTCAGAGTCACCAGATGCTGAAGAATTTCAATTTGCTATAATAGGACCAGCATCAATCCTGAAACTCTACTACGTTATCAAACTTGAGGTCCCACCAGGTGTGCCAAAACTGTTGATGCTAGAAAGTGCACCCAGTTGGCAGGAAAATGGATTCCTGCCCTCTCCCTGTAACATGGAAACTCCTCTCTCACCTGTGGGATGGCGAAGCAGGAGAGGAGAGTCTCTAGGTATGGGCTAGTTCCCTCTGATGTATCTTGTTTGTTTTAGGTAGTGCAAAATATAGATATATAGATATACTTGGGGGGGATGAAAAGGGAAGAAAGTGCAAGAAAGCAAACAACCTACTCTAAAAGAGGTGATACACCAAAAGTAGATGACCTTCCCACCTCCACACTCAAGATCAGATAAAACAACATACATACACTGAGACTTGGCAAAAAATACCAGGTCTCTAGGATGACAAGGAGGTTCTTATGGAAAGCACAGGAATAGGGACTCACTGAGATGTTGTGGAATACATACTGTAGGTGACCTCTCCTATTCTATACCTCCAAAATAGAACTCTACTCCTGGCAGCAACAGACAATGGCACTTTGTAGATGACTGGTTTGCTAGTGTTGAACCTGTGCGAGCATCAAAGAATGATGAATGGACATAGACCAAAATTCAAGGCACACAAAAAAATCCATCCAAGAAAGAGGTAAAAACTATCTTTTATTGATTCAGGTGGAAAATTTGGAGAGATGTGCTCTTTACAAAATTGGAGAAGATTTTTTGATAAAATGACCAAGTCTGTGTATTTATATGGAAAGAGCCAAGAGGAGCTCTCATTGGCCTTTTGCTTGCAAGTGGCAACTTGAGTCTTCATTGGGAAGAGAGAAAACACTGTAGATGATGTCATATGTGTGTTGGGACCATGCTTGCTACCTCATTTTGTGTGCTAGTTTGCTCCTCTGGCAGCTAGGTGGGCCTTTTCCTGTGTTCTACAGGCCTTTTTTGCCACCTAATTTTATGGGCAGTAATTTTACCACCCACTGTCATGGACTGCATGCAAAAATTTTACTGACATCGATCGATTTATTTCCAACCACAGCAATTTTGCCGACATCAGTCGAATAGGATGCCGAGCATGGCAATTTTGCCGATGTCGGCCGAGTTCACGGCCTTCTTTTCTCTGCTGGCTACTTCACGCGGCAATTTTTCCACCCATTGCTTATGTGTAGGCGATCTCTTTTTACCTGCAAGTGTTGTGGGTGGTGATTTTGCTACCTGCTACATTGTTCTTGTAAATGTCTACCTTCTTTTTGCCTTAGTGTTAAATGCCCTAATTTTTTCCTCTCCTCTTTTGTGAACATTTGAAGACTCTGCCTTTTGCTACCGTGAACGCTAATGAACGAGGCTGATGAGCCAATGCTTTGAAATGGAGCTATCAAACCCTGAAGATGGACCTTGTAACTTGAAATGATTGGGCATGCAAAGCAGGTGTAGAAGGTGATCAAGATTTTTCCAGAGGGGATAAATTGGGTCAACAATAGTCTAAGCTAGAAAAGAGGGGGATATTTTAAACTAGAGTTTGAGCTAACTCAAAGGCCATGGTGGGCTTGGGAGAATGGATAAAACCCAAAGAGTGAGGAGAGGAAAGAGGGGAAATGAGAAAGGACTATGAGGGAAAAAAGGGGGAGGTATCACCTAGGATTAAAGCAAGGGGATGAAGAGAAGGGCTAGGTTTGGAATGGAAAAAGAGAGGGATAAAGGGGGGTGAGGCCTAAGTCACTCAAGGGAGGGGTGATGCACTTGGTAGGAGTGATAAAGATACAATGTGAGGATAGGGGGAGGAGGAAGAAAGGAGGTAGTAGAAGGGGTGGGGGAATTTTAGGAGAAAGGGTGGGGGGAGGGGGAAGGTATGGGGGGTCCAAGGAGAATCACCTAGGGGGGCCTTATCATTTAAGGACACTGAATCAGTAAATAAATCAAGATGAGCAAATAAGTTATTACAAGGAATACATTTCAAGTCACTAGTTAGTAAAATGCTTGGAGAAGCTCTGGGAAAACCCATTTTGAGAGTTTTTTAGATTATTTATCCTTCCTTAGCATCACCTTCCTAGTCCATTTATGCTCAAGAGTGGTAGGGTCCTAACATTTTTTAGGATAGTCCCTCACCAAATGGTTTGAAATGTTACAATGTAAGCAAATGATTTATTATTATCATACATAATGTTTTGAATTCATTCACCATATTTTGACTTAATTTTGATCTTATGTAGTAGGGGATTATTTATAGTTAAAAAACATGCACATGAGTTACAATCATTCTTCAATCGGAAAGTGTAATTAGGTCATGGTAATGGGTTACCCCATAGCCTTGGTGATACTTATGATAACCTCTAGGTGTCAATATTCTAAGGGAAGTTCAAGAAGAAGGATGAAAAATAAAACATCATCCATGGAAGTGTTGCTAAGATTCTTCCTATCCTTTCACATCTTGATAGAAATGCTCACCTTGCCCATGAGTCAAGGCCGTTTAGAGAGAACCTTAATACAATCATATTATAATTAAAATTTTACTATAAAGAAACCCATAGCCAAAGTGACCACCTCTAGGTGTCCTTTAGGTTTCCATCTTGATTTGGTCTAACTATGAAAATAATTAATATTTAGTCAAAAACCATTCACCTTGGTCAACATGTATTTAGCTAGTTACACATCAGCTTATTCCACCATGGGGCCAAGTACAGGGACAAAAATCTCATTATTCTCCACTTTTGGGAAAATATAAAAATATGAAAAGTCCTAGCCCACCATACTTTTGCATTTTACCTTATCCACCCATAAACATTTAGGGGAATGTGGGTCATTCTTTTCCTAAGTAGAGTCAATCTTGTCCACCTACCTATAGGAATAATCTAACTCTTTTGGTCCTTTTTCCATCATTTCAATCCCTTGAGTGGAGTCACATGGGACTGCATTAACTTTGGAGAGAGAATTATCACCCAAAAACTTCCCTTATAGTCATTGGGCAATGTCTACATGATCATTCTAGTTTTCCCACCAAATAAAAAATTCAAATTTTTGAAGATAATCCAATCCATAACCTTCTTCGATCTCCATGTAGATTATAAATTTCCATAATTAGAAAAATTTTATATAAAAGAGAGTCTAAAAAAAACCATATTATACTTTTGATATTCACTAATACTAAATAATAATCAAATTCATTTTCTAAACTATATTTGTAATCTAATCTAGGTGGTAATGGGATGAAAGGTGAGGAAGAGTTCCATAAGGCCACCAAGCATAGGAAAATAAAATGGAAAATAAATTCACCCAAATAGGAACATTTAGAGACCAAAATTTTATAACATTAATCATGAAGCACTTAAGATGCATACTATTCATTAGCTCATTAAATTCATCATCATCTTCAATAGCCATTTTTTAAGCCCCAATACCATATTTAGCTATAGCAACAAAGGAGCCTAACCAGTTTGGTTTAAATTTACTTTTCTTTTCCCATTCAAAATTAATATTCCTTTGATTCTCCTTCAGCATAAGATCACTAAGATAAAACTCTCAAGAAATTATTTTCTTGTTATAATACTAAATCAGATAAGACTTTAAGTGATTTAGGGAAGATATCCAATTTTCATCAAGAATATCCATCTTTGCTGATCAACCCACTCTATAGTATTCTTCATCTAGAATATCCTATAAGAAAGTACATAAAGAAGACAACTTGATCTCAATGGGAAGAATGGATTCATAACCATAGACTAAACAATAAGGTGTTGCACCTATAGGGGTGTAGACATTAGTGTGATATGCCCATAAGGCTAGGAAAATTTTCAAATGCAAATCACAACCATTATTAGTAACAATCTTCTTCAAAAATTTGACCAACTTATTATTATAAGCTTCAGCTTGGCCATTACCTTAAGTGTAATGTGTCATAGATAATTTATGGCTAATGTGGAATTTATAACAAAGGGTAAAAACATTTTTACTTTTGAATGATACACCATTATCATATATAATGGTGGATGGAATATCGTATTAATACATGATATGATTTAGAATGAAATTTTAAATTTACTTACAAGTAATATATTTAAGAGGGATTACCTCTACCCATTTTTAAAAATACTCAGTTGCAGTAATAATGTGATTATGTCCATTAGAAGAATTGGGGTTGATCTTACTAATAAGATTAAGTCCCCATGTAGAAAATGACCAAGAATTCATAACCAGTCAAAATACTTGGGCTAGAGCATAGATAATATCACCATGTTTTTGACATGGAAAAAATTTATTAAAATATACAAATGCATTTTCATCCATAGTAGGCCAATAGTATCTAATACAATTGTCTAAGATGAAACAATTAGTGTGTGTGTCATAAATCCCTTCATGAACTTCCCTAAGCACTAATTCATATTATCCTATATTTAGAAAATGAAGAAAAGTTACCTCATAGGCTTTATGCTAGATAATGTGTCTAAAGATGATATTAAAAGAAGTGTTTTGAATGAAGGATATGGTTTGGTTTTGACATAAATCAGGGGGAATGATTTGATCTTGAAGGTATGAATAGATATCAAAATACCAAGGGGAATAAGGACCATTAATGACACAGATCATTTTGGTAGCATAACATATATGTGTTAGAATGAGAAGGTTTTCAATCGAAAATTCATATTATTTGATAGTTGAAGCAATGCCAATCATATATATAATAGTATTCATAGAATTAATAGATCTATTGTTTGTTGTAGGAACCTATTTAAATTAGATGAATTGAAATTTGAGTTTGAGCTCATCCACCAAAATTTTATAAGGTACAAATTTCTCATCTTTAGATTATTAATGATCAGTGACTTGGTTAATAATAAGCTAAGAATCTCCATAGACTTTTAGATTTTGAATATTTCACTATACTTCAAAATGAAGTCCACCAAGTAAAGCTTCATATTCAATAATGTTATTTGTGCATGGGAAACTAATATGAAAAGCCTTAGGAATGATATCACTTTTTGAAATGATAAAACTTATTTTGAAAACCAATCCATTTGATGTGAAAGATCCATAAAATTAGATCTTCCATTTGTGTGCTTCAATTAGGTTCATAATAGACTCATCTGGAAAGTGCATTATCATTGGAGTGAAATCTAAAAGTGGAACTTTGACCAAATGATCATCTAACACTTTTTATTTAATAGCTTTACAATGTGTATACTCTATGTCAAACTCACTTATTAGAATTACCTACTTATCCATGTGACAAGTTAAATATGTCTTTCCCAATATATATTTCAAAGGGTCTATTTTAGTTATCAACATTGTTTTATTATTTAACATGTAATGGATTAGCTTCCGAGTAGAAAATACTAATACAAGATAATCATTCTCCATATAGGTATATTTTTTCTCATAAGAAAACAATTTTTGACTCATATAATAGATAGATATTTCATTTTTGTGATCATCATGTTGAGCTAGGAGTGCCCCCAAGGCACTATTAGTTGTATAAATTTAAAATAATAAAGGCTTTCTTGACATGGGAGGAAAAATTACATGAGTATTAACCAAATATTGCTTTATATTTTCAAACGCTTCTTAACATTCTTCATTCAATCAAAAAGTATTCCCATTTTAAAGATAGGGGTAAAAGGGTGGCATTGATTAGTTAGTTGTGAAATGAAGCATCAAATGCCCTGGATCTTTCCTTGTAGACTATGAAGCTACATCAATTAATTAGGAGGTGGAATTTTAGTAACAGATCAAAATTTAGATAAATAAAATTTAATGCCTCTATGAGACATGATGAAGCCTAATAATTTTCTAGAGGTAACTCTGAAGACACACTTCTTAGGGTTCAGGCATACACTATATTTGTGGAGCCTTCCAAATATTTTTTTTAATACTATTGGGTGTTCAACATAAGTATTTGATTTGAATAGAATTTAATTGGCATAATATTCCATAATGCCATGCATAATATCATGAAATATGATTATCATTGCTCTTTGATAAGTGGCATTAACATTCTTCAAGCCAAATGGCATGATTTGGTAATAAAATGTGCCCCATAGAATAATAAATGTCATTTTATGTTGATCATTAGGAGTAATTTTGATCTATTTATAGCCCAAGAAACCATCCATGAGAGATATAATCTCATTATTTGAGTCCACAATCATGTCTATATTCAATAATGATAAATCATCTTTTGGACATGCCTTATTCAGGTCCTAAAAATCTATATAGGTGAAAATGCCTACTAAATTATTATTGAATAGTAACATATTGTAAATCTAATCTACATATAGAATAGGCTTGATAAAACCTGTTGCTAACAACTTTTCTATTTCAGCTTTAACCAATAGAGAAATTCATGGATGTATCTTTCTTAACTTTTTATTTATGAACTTTGCATCTGGATGAATTACTAAATGATGTAAAACTAATGTTATATATAAACCTAGCATATCTAAATAAATCAAGCCAAATATGTTAATGAATTTTTTAAGAAGGGAAATGACCAATTTACATTAATCTAAAGTGAGGAATATCCCTATCTTTATTATCTTTGAAACATCAACAATACTAATGTTGACCTTTATTGTGTCTTCCACAAGCAGTGTGGAGCCATAATCTATAATAGAAGGAAAATAAGGTGGTTGGTCATCAAATGTATAATGTGAATATTTAGATGGACCCATATAGGAGGAATCAACATCATTTACTTTATGTAAATGCCAATCAATTTACAAGTGTGGATCCTCTAGAACTGTATTCTCAAGTTCATCATGATATTTAGGCTTGATTTTTATACTGAATGATAGACATGGACTTGTGGACACTTGGGATTCCTATGAAGGAGAGTTAATTCACCCATTTAATTTAAATTGAGATAGGTTTTCACCAAATAAAATATCTTTGTCTTGACTTTTTCTGTGATCTAAAAGTGCCTCAAATAGGTTTCTACTTACAGATCTCAATGTTTTATTTTTATTTTGACTAAGGGAATTCATCTCCTCCCCAAAGTAGGCCATGTATATAACTGGAAATGCATCATGTCCATAAATAAATTATATATCATATGGGATAAAGCACACCTACACTTTTGATTGGGGAGCATACAATTATTAAGTGAGAGCATGACCAATGTGAGGATCCACTAGACTCGATTAGGGGATCACTTGTCACAACACACCATGTAAGATAGGGTTCCAAAGCCTATAGTCTAACATAATTTCACAACAACCCTAAAATATTCCTATGATTTAATATTTCACTAATATAATAACAAGAAAATTAAATCTAATCTAGTGCACACCAAAGCTTGTGTCACAAAGTGGGGGTTAGAAATAAAACAAATAAACAACTAAAATAAACATGTATAAAAGACATGTACTCACCTTAATTGATCAGAAATACTAATACATGGAAGATAAGAATACACATGATCTATATATCTACTCTTACAAAGGAAGAATAAATTTATGAATACTTACCTTTGAAGATGAACCCACCAAGCCTCAATCTCCCCTTGGCCAAGGTGCTTCGTAAGAGATTATTGTGGTATGTAAAGAAAACTAAGATAAAGCAGCTCTAGACTACACATCCTATCTAAGAATACAAAATATGTATCCATAAGATGAGATTAGAGATCTGAAGAAAGTGTTAAACTTTAAATTCTTATTCCCTAAGTAGAATGGTCAATAGGCAAATGTTCATTCACACTTCTCTTAATTTTTCATTCTTATGAAATGGTAAGGAATGACCTTGTATATATAGTAGTATCTTACCCTAAAAAAATTTAGGAATATCAATTGTGCTAGGTCAACTTGGTTGAACTATCATGTTTTTAGGGATAACTCTCTAGGTCTGTGCTAGGTTGGTCAAGAGGCTAACAAACCAAAAGAGAGGGAAAATCCCTAAACTCTATTACGTCGACTTGGTTGACCTAGCACAAATAATAAGTTAAAAGGGTGATAAGGTAATAAATAAAGGATGAAACATAGAAAATGATGGGAATAGGTATAAATAAGAAGAATAATCTTGGGTTCAATAGTTTCAAGAGGCTAGAGTGTGGATGGTAAGTGGTAAAAGGAATGACAATCTTACAAAGCACCAGTGGTCTGCCCACCCCTTTCTTGATGCATCCCTTAAGGCATGAACTCAAATTGATTAAGACTTAATAGGTTCTTTCAAGATATGAAGTTTTATTAATCAATAAAATTTAAAATTATTATGTGTATACATATGTCCTAGCTGAAGCTCATCATGTTTCACGTAAGTGCAACACGAGATGGTGCTTTGGAAAAAAACATTATAACACACAATACCGATGTTAAGTATGGTGTGTTAAGAAAAAATAAGATAAATTAAATAACTATATTGAGAAACACATACATTTAACTTACCTTAGTGTTGTAGATAGAGAATTAGACTGAAAGAAATGAAGGTGTCCAATGTAGAGTACACTAGGTGAACCTATAGAAGTTAGTGCAAAAATAGTCAAAAATCAGAAAAATTGGAAGATAAGCATATGATAGTGTAAAATAATCTCTATG
The DNA here is from genome assembly GCA_037957365.1 of Torreya grandis. NCBI lineage: Eukaryota > Viridiplantae > Streptophyta > Pinopsida > Cupressales > Taxaceae > Torreya > Torreya grandis. The sequence continues at coordinate 647,085 of JARHVA010000985.1, read as the reverse complement.
TCATCATGATTATAATGTATTTTATATTTTTCAAAATATATGAGTCGAAACAAAGATAGAGGCAAAACAAGGAATCTCCATGAAAATAAATGAAAGAATTAAATTGTTGAAAAGCGCTTTTTAAATAGGGAAAAAGAGAATTCATTTGGAATTTTAAATTGTGAAAGATATAAAAGAGAGATTTGAGACTAGATAAGGCTAGGATGGTGAGGTAATAATATGCTAGACAAGGAGGACACCCAGAGGTGGCAACAAGTACACTGCATGCATGCAACTATAGATCTCAAACCAATTTTTGAAATTTGTATTAAATTAAGGGAATTTTTGATAAAATTTGTTTTAATCATTAATATATGTCAAAATTAAACAAATTTATATTTTAAGGGTACAAAATAACAATATGGGAAATGGGTTTGAAGGGTTTAGGAATAAAATGAGTAAAATGCACATTTTGGGTAAAATGTACTAAGTTGTTAAATAGAACGTATTAGGTCAAATAGGTTGACCTAGTAGGTTGAAACAAGGTAAAATCCATATGGTTGACCTAGTAGGTTGGGTCAACCTACTGTAGTCTAGAGGTTGAAAACCTAGAATGGAATGAGTAACTAGTCCATAAGGGCCGAAATGAAAACTTAGTAGTAGGGAGGATAAAATAAGAGGGTTGACTTGGAACGTAAAGTCAATTATGACAAAAATAGGGAAATTTTAGTAAACTAGGTTGACTTGGGAACTAGAATTAAAATAGAAAATTATGCAAAAAGCTGCAAGATGGATAAAATAGCTTCAAATGACCAAAGGAAAGTAATGAGGACCAATTAAGCTAGATATAGGATAAAATGAATAAGGTGAAAGCAATTAGGCTTATTTTTAATTGAAATTGTAAAAATAATGTGTAAAGAATGTATTGTGATTATGCATGACATGGAGGTACTAATACATCCTTTGTTGTTTCTTGGTTACATAGACAACTAAGATTTTGGAGGTTGGTAGATGTGTCTTGGTTGCTAGATTTTTTAGAGAGATTAACAAATGGAGATCAAGCTAGATTAGTATCCATATGTCTAGGACATATGTCTAAGATGTGTAGGATCCCCATCAACACTTACCTATTAGTCATGGTTTTGGGATGCTAGGAATGATCTAGTAATACCTTTATATGGGAGGTGGATGGGGATGTGATAGAGGTGGGTATCACACTTGAGGATGTCCATGCCATCCTTAAGCTACCCATAATAGGAGCACCAATGACCATATGGATAACAAATAGCTTAGAGGAGAGGAGATCCTTAGCTATGTGGGCTATAAGCTCAAAAATGATATTAAGAGGATAGAGAGTCAGTATGGATGACATGTATATATCATAGATTTTGGACCTCCAAAAGGTGGTGATAGAATTTGTGACATAGCGAGTGCTCTATCACAAGTCAGATGGTAAAGTACTACTATTCATGGTAGGCTTGAGTAGGATGATGCTAGAGGAGGGAGTTTTATATGATCTAGGTTCTATCATCTGGGTCCAACATGTACATAATTTATTTGAGATGCTAGTCAGAGGGCAAAAGACTATGGGATCGATCATACTATTGACAACATTGATATATGAGATATTCCCCATGTATCGACTAGATGGGTTTCCCCATGTGGTCAATGATGGGTTAATTTAAGTGGAGATATGGTGGGAGGACTAAGTAGCAAAGTTCATTCCCCACATGCTAATGCTACAGTTAATAAGACATGTAAACATCATGTGGTAGCCATATGGGCACATAATAGTTACATGGGTGAGTTGGCACATAGTTGTACTATCACTAGAGAGGAGAGAGGTGATTGGACACTATACATGGTGGAGAGAGCCACATCTAGTGGCATGGGTAATATCATAGATGGGCCTACCTTAGATGATGACACTCATATTGATACCTGACTAGTGGGCTTGGCATGTGAGGGAGCCATAAATAAAGAGGGGGCTTAGACCACTAATAGAGTGAGACCAATATTGAGCCCATGTCAAGAGTGACCATGGACTCATTGGGCATGATGAGTGGTATTAGAGAAGGCAAAAGAGGTAGAGATACCAGATGTACCACTACCAACCCCATAGTAAGATGAGGAATAACCACTAAGGACATGATGGTGATGGAGATAGAAGAGAGTGGAGACTATAAACATCTTAGATGATCCCATATATGAGCTAGATGAGATGATAGAGAGACCACTCAGATGGAGGCTGAGATGAACATGAGCCATGACATCTATGTTTGAGTTGAGGAGGCAACTAACCAAAGAGGTACTAAGAGGCTACGTAGATGGGGAGACTATTCTAGGAGATCATGTAGATCATGATATCATAGGAGCCAAGACACAGATAGGTATGAATATGGTTGAATATTTTTTTAAGTTTTTTAATTGATAGTAGAGAGATATAGATAGATATTATGAGATATGACAGTGATCCAATATCCATCTAGTGTGATTTTTTAGGTGTACCTAAGGATAAGGAGAAGCTATGGGGGTCCTTCATGAGGGAAGCACTTCATGGCATCCTTTATAAGCCTCTACATCCATATGACCCCATAACACTAGAAGATCTAAGTGTACCATCTACCCAACTCAAGTGACTTAGTTTAGATTAGCTAGTGTGGTAGTGAGGCAAATATAGGTGTAGAGAAAGAGGGTGAAGCCCCTAGTAGAAATGGGTGTAATAAAGAGATATGCATGGTAGGCCTTGGTATATGATAGATATGTGCATATAGAGATAGTGACATAGATAATGTAGGTATATACAATGATGTAGACTTAGTTAACATAGGCACATACAATGACCTAGGTTGAGTTGGTGTAGGCATAGGTACAGATAGCATGCCTATAGGGATAGGTACATGTAATGTGATCTCAAACTTCCTTGTTACAACAAGCCATTTGAAGGAGTCATACTGAGGCCTTAGTAGATAGCATGGCTAGGTCATGAGATAGATAAGGTAGATCTTAGCCCTAGTGTTGAGGCTTTGTATATGGTTGTATCAAACTCATGGTGTGTGTGTGTTTGTCTTTATATATATATATATATATATATATATATATGATGTATTATTTTTTCTTATTGGTTTTGGTTGTGTATGTTGTCTTTATGGTTGTTTTGTTTATTAATTATGGTTGAGGTTTTGGATGCTTTGGATATATTTATTTCTATCACATGTATTTAGCTTTGTTGTATATACTATAATAAATATATGTGGTGTGGTTTATTTTCTACCATTATGGATTACACATGCATGGTTAAAAATAAATAGGTGAAAAAGGAATTGGAAAAATATAATCAATCAAAGAAATGTACTACAAATTAGTTCAAGTTGGGAAATGTGTAATAACAAAAAATGACTAAGTATAAAGATCCAAAAAATGGTAAACAAGAAATTAAAAGGGTATTTTTTTTAAACCAATGTAAAATATTTTTGCACCAAATTAAAACAAGTAAAATCATACTAAATATCACATTATGAAGTATGACAAACAATGTAATAAAATGGAAGGTATGTAAAAGGGCGCCAATGGTAATAAAAAAAAATCAAAATTTAGTCAATCAATTATACTATATCATGATGGGAAGTGTAAAATCAAAACAAAATTTGCAAAAATTTGGTCTTAAATTTATCATACTAATTCAAGTTGGTAATTATGAGAAATTCAAGAAATGGTTGTAATTGTACATGCACTCAAAAAATAAGAAAATAAAAGGAGAAATAAAAATTAAGCATAAAACATACTAAATATCAAGATGGGAAGTATGTAAATTATTTGTAACCTCATAATCAATCGAATATTATCTCTTATTTGACACATGTAATTTAGATGGTGATTTGTTTATTGGAAAATTTTGTGAGGAGGGTCAGGTCGTATCCATGGTCTTACATTGTAACTCATAAAATAAGAACCCAAGGTGTACCAAATCAAGATTGGTAAGTAGAAGGATAAGTAATAGTAAATCATGGATGTGGGTAATAGGATGTAAAAGGTGGTAATTTTTTAGGGATGTCAAGTCCTATCCATGGTCTTACAAAGTGACTTATAAATGAAACCCTAGGGGAAGTGATCAATAAGTAAAGCAATATTTCCCAAGAGGAAATATGAATGAAAGGGAATTAAAAAGGGAGTGTAATAATCAAGACTTAGGCATCTTAAGATAATACCTTAAGAGACAAGAGGTATACTAAGGACATGAAAAGACACTAAGGGACTAGTGGTTGTTTATATACAAAGTAAACCTGCTTGTTATAGATACAAAGCTTTGTAGATAAATAGGTATACTAATAATATCAACTCATGATGGTATATTTCTAAAAGTAAAATTAAAATGGACCTACCTTCCCACAATGTGTTCCCCACTCCTCAAGACCCCTTATAGATCCATCGGTCTACTATGAAGATTAGGTACTTGCATGAGAAAGTAGGTAGCACTAAAAGATTTTTTGTATTGTCCTCTTCTAATCTACTGGCCTACTACACCTAAAGGACCTCATCCTAAAATGAGACCAAATCTGGAGTTTGAGCTTCAAATAGAATAAGGAGATGTTCTTTGAATCACATCTTTTAGTATAATTCAACTTATTAAGTATATTCAATATTTTTTCCTTTTGATATCATTACCTTTTTGTTTAAATTATTTGGATTTTAACTTTATTTTGAATGATTTTTTAATGTTCCTTTTCTATATGGATTTGTAATGACCAATCATGAGAGAGATAATGATACACACAAATGAGTTGTAGGCTAAGGATAAAAGAAGATAAGTGACCAAAAACAAAATACTAACTAGAACACTTAGTCTTAATGATGAACTAATCATGTGATCCCAAGTCTCAACCATGTATATTATTAGTTTGTAAAAAAAATAAGGGAAAAAGGAGATCTAAAGGAAGACCGGTGAAATGAAATAGCAATAAAAAATATTTCTTGCTAACTGATCGCATGGTAATAAGAGATAGTAACCAAAGGGAAGAGGGTAAATATAACTAAGTCACCATGATAAATATCTATGAAAAATAAACATAAAAAATAAAATAATCATGAAGATATAGGGGAATAGCTTTGATAAAAAACCTAAAGGAAAATAAATAAATAGATAAGAAATAGATAACAATGATAAGGATAAGACAAGTATATGTGATAACATAAGTTAACTATATTACAACAAGAAAAAAAAATGATATAAGATAAGAAAAAAATTGACAAAATGTCAAATGATATAATCAAATAGAAATAATATTGGATGACATGTCCATTCTACATATAAATGAGAAAGCACCATGCATGTGCTCATAAATACTAGCAAATCTATCCACACACATTATACATTGGATAAGTCTCTATGAAGATGTAATCAAACTAATACTAAGGTCTCATCAATATTTAATGAATATTGGGAAAATACTTCTTTTATACTATCCTTAACTAAAAAAGTATGAATGATTGAAGGATCATGCTGAGGAGGAAAGTTAGGCAAAGGTTGGTCAAGATAATGCATATAAATAGGATCTATGAGAGAAGAAGGAATCACAAGTGGAGAAGGATCCATGGGTGAAGGACTCATAGGTGAAAAAGGATCCATAAGTGATGGAAGGTCCACAAGTGAAGGAATAATAGGTGGAGACATAGAAGATAGTGAAAGGACCATAGGAGGTGATGGAACCACTAAAGGTGGAGCCATAGGAGAAGAAGGAGGAACCTTCTTGTGGGAATGACTTATGGGAGGAATGGTATAAGGTCTAGGGATGGCTAAAAGATAATCTTTAATATGTTGTGTTGAATATTGAAGAAATTATTAGTATGATGCATGCCACATAGGTGCCATAGACAATAAACCTCACCATACTTAGGTAACTATTTAGGAAATACCTTTAGGGGAGGTATGGATTTATTTGATGATGGGGAATAAAGATGCAAGGTATCAATGTATTGTCATAACTTATGATAATGGGTGGAAGAGTTATTATCTATCCCATGGAAGAAATAGATATTCTTGGGAGTGGTTTTAGGAGCACTCACAAAACAAGTAGAAATAGGAGCAAAAGTAGATGAAGAGGACTCATCAGCCCATTTGGTGGGAAAAGGAGACATCTTAGGTAGCAAAATCAAACCATCATCAATAGAGGGTGATTATGGGAAAGGAATGGAACTATGATCAATATAAGGAGTACTAAGAGGAGAAGTAGGAAGAGGCTTAGCAATAGTAAGAGAGGAGACAAGCTCAACTAGAGTGGAAAAAATAATAGGCTTAACTATAGCTGGCCATACTAAAGGAGGGTCAAGATTCATATAAAGTTTAACGATCACTTCCCTAGGTGTGGAAAAGTGATAAGGTCTAGGTAATAGAATGATCCAAGAGCATGTTATTAAGTGACTTCTCAGATACTAGAGGTGTCAGTGTCATCTCTACCCTATGATAAATAGGAAAAATGCAAGAATCAATAACTATAAAAGAAATATAATGATGAGATGCAATAAAAAATCAAGTAAATAAGCATGGTAATGAACAATATCAGCATCACAAGCCTAGATAAGTCTACCTAAAAGAGGATCATATAAAGAATATACATCATCATAATCTAGAGTATGAAGATTGATCACATAGGTCAAGATGGCCTTATCATCAGAGGATGCTTGGTGAATAGATTTCCTAGTCTTGGTTAAGACTATGGGAATGTCATCAAAAGGAGGCTTGTGAGAATGAGGCTAAAAGGAAGCAAGAGGTAAGAGATCAGAAGTTTTTATCTTTAGGTTAATCTCATTGGGATCATCATCATGAAAATCTAAAAATTTTGGAGGAATGTTACCAATGAGATCTAGATGCCCATTTTAACTTCTAGTTGAGTTGACAGGAAAGTTGAGATGTTATGACTCATAGAATGGAACACTAGGTAAAGGTTTAGGAGTAGTAATATTAAAGAAACCATGATCTTGGAATTGTTAAAAATTCTAAGGGTTAGTGTCTCCTTAAATCTTGTAAATGGATCCATTGTGAGGAAATTTTATGCATTGGTAAGTGGAAGATGTGATAACTAGTATATGATGAGTCCACAGCCTACCAAGAAAGATGTTAAAATAAATGAGAAAGTTAAATATCATCACCTTTACATGAATGGTGACATGTGTGATGGTAATGGTAAGCCACACACACTCTAAGAAAGACATTTGACTTCTATTATATCCTTATCATGTGTTGCATGTAGACTTGAGATTACATTCAGAATACCCAAGAGTTTTAGTGAAATCAAAGGAAGCAACATAGGTTCCATAATCCTTAGTGATCAAGGCTTGATTAAATTAGATATCACCTATTTATATGTTAATAAATAATGAAGGATCACCTGCATGAATTATAATCTCATATAGAATCATAAATTTGATAGGAAATCATAAAGAAAGAGAAGTGTCTAGAGTTTCATTAATGTTAATGGACATCTATTCACATTATTTTTATATACTATCCTTAGATCTAGATATAGTAACCTTCTATCTTACTAGAAGATGGTGAGGGATATTCATCTCAAATAAGAGTTGCATGAGGTGGTTTATATAACATGGAGATGTCCCCATGACTTCAAGAAAAGTGATTTGGGATGGAAGATTAGTAAGTTTCGTAATGGGATCCCACTCATCATAACCTATAAGGATATTGTTAGATATAGGTGTGTAATGATTAAGAAGGTTTTTGAAAGGTGGATCCAAAGAGAATTGAAACATATGTTGATAAGAATGAGAAGGTTGATAAGAAGGTTGTATATTTTTTAGTGATGAAGAAGTAGTTGGTTTAGATTAATCTTGAAATTTGGAAGAAATGTTAGTAAAAATTGGATTGTCATTAGTATTAGAAGATGGGAGAGAAGTAGAAATAGTAGGAGATGTATCATCCATTAGAGAATCATAAATTGGATCATCAAATGAAATAAGATCTTCTTGACCCAACTCTTTTAAATGATTTGGAGAAGAATCTTGGATAACATGATATGTATTAGGGGAATGAGGAGTGTAGATAGGTTACGAATCAATGAAATACACAACTCTTTACATATTAGTCATGCTAACCACATTCTCTTTGGAATTTGGTTTTACAAGAATTTATACGTTATTAGTGGAAGAAATGGGTTCATCTTGACTTTCTTGGATTGGTTGATGATTAGGTAAGGGATATTTATAGATAGCTAAATGATCATTTTCTTAATTTAAGGCTTGAGTTTTATCATCTGATTTATAGTCTTTGAAAGTAATCTCATAGGCTTGTTGATGCTTATGAATAATATAATCATGATCAAAATTTAGGCCAAGAAGAAAGTCTATAGATAAATTATGAAGTTGTTTATAAGTCTTGTGAGAGTGACCCAAGATAGCATGAAACCAAAAAAACTTATTAGGATCATACCATGATTCATAGGTCAGGTAGGTTCAATATATTTAAGGAGAGACCTAGGTATACATTTAAGTAATTTGACCAAGGATAAAGGTTTATGGAAATTAATTTTTCTTGGTGAGAAATGAAAATTAGTGAGTTATTGAGGAGATAATGTCAAAGAATGGGTAGGAACAATAGCTTAAACATTATGAATGATGTCATATGAACTGGTAAAACCATCATTGGTAATATTGCATTTTTTATTCTTTAATAGTAAGCAAGGGACTACATAATATTGGGGTGGTTCAAATTAACACATGAATAAATCTTATCTTTTGGCTTGATCGATAGCTTCCTCCAAGGTACATGGAGAAAGGGTATGGACTTGATATTATAATTTAGGAAATAAAGCATTTTTAAAGAGATGAAAGAGATTTTCATCCACCATGTTATGTTCACATTTATTTGAAAAAATCTTCCATCACTTAACAAAGGCTTGGGTAATTTCATTTTCATTTTGTTTGAAATTAGTGAAATGGGTTGAAGTTTTCTCTAGAAGATCACTAGGTTAAAATTATTAAGCTGAAGCATTTACTAAGTCCTCCAAATTAGTGATAGAGTGTGTTCTAAGTTCATTGTACCAATCTAAAGCATCACTTACGAGGTTTTTGTCTAAAATTCAGTAGTTTAAAAGGTATTTAACTTGACCCAATCCTTGTAAATATTTCCAAATGTCTTGAGGTGAAGGTAATGATCAATTGATCTATTTCAAGAAATTGTGGGTGTTATAACTCCAATGTCAATGTTAACAATTTGGGTGGTAAGAGGTTTATTTTTTAAATGCTTGATGATTTTTTTAACTAATGAAGGTTAAAGAATGAGATTACCTTGAGAATATTGAAGAGAAAGAGGAGGAACACTTTGCTTATGTGTACCCCAAGCCATTGGTTGAGGATTAGTTTGAAGAATAAGAAGGTGGTTTTACATTCACATCATTTGATTCATATTTTGATCTTGGAATGTGTTCATTTGATTGAGAGTTTACAAAAATAGTTGATGAGTTTTATTAGAAGAAGTAATATTGGTGTTTATGTTGGTATTAGTGGCTTGGGTACTACTATTAGTGTTGATATGGGCTTGAAAAGAGCTATGAGAATTTGAGGCACTGGTGGCAAAATTTTCTTGTGAGTAAAAGATGGAATATTAAATGGTTGATAAGACAAAGTACTAGAAGCATGAGTGCCTTGGGTAACCAATGATGAACTAGTGGAAGGATTAAGGATAGTGGATCCTATGAGAGGCCTACTAGATGTAGAATCTACCATGTTAGTTGAGATACTAGGCATGGAGGTATAAAAATTTAAACAAGAAGATGTCATGGCATAAAAAGGAGGAAACATTTAAGGAAGAGGTTGAGAAGCAAAGAAATCAGTACCCCAAAATCTAGTTGAGAAAGTGGGAGTAGGAGAATGAGGTTCTTCAACTTGATGGCTAATCATGAGGTTATATATAGTGGAAGGTTCCTTCTCTCTATGTTGAGTGAATTCCATGATAAACAAAATAATTTTAAGAGTATACTCTAACTCAACATAATCCTCTAAGAGAAGAAGAGATTTTTGTTGTAAAGAGGTAGGAGGAGGGGTCTCATAGTCCATCACATGGGTTGAAATATGAACATTACTAGAATTTATGAAAGGATCGCTACTTTGTATATGAGATATCCTATTAAGATTGGTAAATTCCATCATGTCTATTGAATAAACATTAGTGTTGTCACCAAATAAAAATTCCATGATGAAAGAAAAGAGACAAGGTGAAAATGTAAAGAATTAGAAAGTGATTGAAAACAATACTAGGTTGACCTAGTGTAAAATAGGGATTGTAAAACTATATAGGGTCCACATGATTGACCTAGTTTATTGAATAGTGATTAGCAAAAAGAGGTAAAAATAGTGCGAATAGTACTAGGTCGACTAGGTCAACCTAGCATGTATAGGGGCTGAAAAAGGTACTAGTTCAAAAAAGATACTACGTCAATAGGGTCAACATAGTATAGTAGATAGGGACGAAAATAAAGTTGATAAAAATCTATGAATTAAATAAATATAATTACAAGCAATGTAATAAAGCATTAAGTACTGAAAGGGAAACAAACAGTAAATTAAATTAATGTTGGCTAATCCAATTAATGCACACAAAGCAAAAATATTTCACTAACATTGGCTAATGCAAGCTTCTACACACACAATTGATTAAAGAACAAGCAAACAACTTGAAATTAAATATAGCTACTTTGTCAACCTAGAATGTTGACTAGATTATTAAGAATGATTTTAAGTATAAAGGGAGATTGGCTATAAAAAAAGGTACTAGATGGCAATCTAAGGATAGTTTTAGGTAAGTTTAGTATGAAAGGGAATATAGTGTTAATGATACAAGCTTGGTATTGGGGCTTAACCCCTCACTTCACACACTATAGAAATAAGGGTAACGGGTGCTTATCCAAAATATACCATTAACCATGATTTATACTTAACTAGAGTATCAAGTTAGCTTCCCCCTTGGTGATGAAATCTAAGTAGGTTGGCCTAGGTAGTTAAATATTTAAATGCTTATTGATGTTTATGTGATTTGGCCATGTGTACAAAAGAATATAAATAGTTCAACTAAATGACTAATTGAAAATCCCCTAATTAGACTATGTGAGCTATTCTAATCATGCAAACAACTTAAAAGAAAGATGTGATTAATATATATGATCAATTATAAATTTAAAACAAGGTATAGTTAAGAAGCTATATAGATAATCATATAAAACATGGTCGATAGGGTTGAACCTGTATTGTGGAAGCAAAGTCTGAAAATGAACTAGGTCAGTTAGGTCAACCTAGTTATTTTAGGAAACATAAAACACAGAACTAGGTCCACGGGGTCAACCTATTTGATTGTGTAGAGACAATTTTAAAGACTACAAACTATGAATGGAAAGTACATAAACAAAAAGATATAGAGGAAGAGAAACTACCCTAAATTATTTAGAGATGAAAAAGAGAATATGAGAACCTTGGAGAAAACTGTCAAAAACCTACAAACTAGGTCAAGCTAGTCAACCAAGCAATATAAGAACCTATTGAAAAAGTGTTGAAAATGCACTAGGTCAACTAGTCGACTTAGTAAGTTAGACTAGTAGTTCGGAAATTGGTAAAAGCTTGCACTGGGTCGAGCTAGTTGATCCAGTTATCTAAATAGAGTTTTGCAAGTTCTAAAACTTGTACTGGGTCAAGTTATTCAAGCCACTTACTTGTTCTTACAAACCTATGCATAGAGATAAATAAATAGGTCAATAGGGTTGATCTAACATAATAAAGATACGATAAAAATAATGATGAATATAAATTAAATAAGTAAAATAAATCCTACAAAGGTTTGATTCACATTAGGTTCACCAAAATTTATGCAATCAAAAATGCATCATGTCCATAAATCAATCCTAGAATAGATGGGATAAAGCAAACCTAAACATCCAATTAGGGAGCATACAATTGTTAAACGAGAGCATGACCAATGTGAAGTTTCACTAGGCTTGATTAGGGGATCACTTATCATATCACACCATGTAATATAGGGTTCAAAAACCTATAGTCTAACACAATCACAAAACAACCCTAAAAGATTCCTATGATTTAATATTTCACTAATATAATAACAATAAAAGTAATTATAATATAGTGCACACCAAAGCTTGTGGCACAAAGTGGGCACTAGAAATAAAATAAATAAATAACCAAGCTAAACATGTATAAAATACATATACTTATGTCAATGTATCCAGAATCCTAATATATGGAAGAGAGGAATACACATGCTCTATCTATGTACTCTTACAAAAGAGGAATAAACTTAGGAACACTTACCTTTGAAGATGAACCCACTGAACCTCAATCTCCCCATTGTCCAATGTGATTCACAAGATATTATTTTGATATGTATGTAAAACTAAAATAAATCATCTCTAGAGTACACAACCTATCCAAGCATCCAAAAATCTTATCCATAAGATGAGATTGGAGCTCTAAAGAAAGTATTTAACCCTAAAACTTTATTCCCCAAGTAGAATGGTCAATAGGTAGATGTTCATTCTCACTTCTTTGCTTAATTATTCACTCTTATGAAATTTTAAGGAATGACCTTATATATATAGTAGTATCTTACCCTAGAAAATTTTAGGAACATCAACTATACGAGATCATCATGGTTGACCTAGCATGTTTTTAAGGCTAACTCTCTAGGTCTTTACTAGCTTGGTCGAGAGGCCAACAAAACAAAAGAGAGAAAAAATCCATAAATTTTACTAGGTCAACCTGGTCAACATAGCACAACTGACAATTCAAAAAGGTGATAAGGCAAGAAATGAAGGATAAAACATAGTAAATGATGGGAATAGGTATAACTAAGAAGAGTAAGATTGGGTTTAATGGTTTCAAGAGGCTAGAGTGTGGATGTTAAGTGGAAAAAAGAAATAAAATCTTATGAAGCACCGATGGTCTATCCACCCCTTTATTGATGCATCCCTTAAGGCATGCACTTAGAGAGATTAAGACTTGATAGGTTCCTTCAAGATACAGAGTGTCAATAATCAATAAATTTTGAAAATTATATGTGTATATAGGCCATAGGGTCCAAATTTTACATGATGCCTTGTTTATGATCACCTAAAGGGATGTGCTCTCTTATACCCATGAATTTGGAAATATATTCTTCATTTGCAAATGCATCCACAATGAGATCCTTATCTTGCTAGTCTTAATCAATAAGGATGGGATAATGGAGCATGAGGTGAATGGTAGGAACAAAATAAATAGTGAGAACATAATATGTACCAAACATGTTAATATTGGTAAGCTCATCATATATATTATAAAAGGACCCCATGTCGCTATTGGGAACATCATCTTTTACTACACAGGTTAGATCCTTTGGGTGATATGTGGGTATAATTTTAGGCTTGTATCCAATACTTTATTTATTAGAATGTTTTATAGGTAGAATATGATTTTTCTAAATTATTCTTTTGTCCCTAGTCCTTTTCCTTTGTAAGTGTTATAGTATAATATTTTATTGGGAACAGGGTATTATTTACTCTAGAAATATGAAGTTGATACTCATTATACATCCATGATTAATCTCCTAGATTCAAATATTCTTGACTAAAACACTTTCCTAGGACAAATGGGAAATGCTATGTAAGGGAGGATGTTTTACCTTTGTTTCACCACTCCATCTTAGGCCGACCATAGGACTTAGGTGACCCATGTAATTTGGCAATATGAAACACATCATTGAACTTATATGTACCAATAATTTTTTGATGAATATTAGAATGAGATGAATTTAATGAAGGGAAAAATGAGTTATAGGAAGAATCAATGAGAGTATTAGCATATAGATAATTATAATTGGGTGGATTAGACATGGCTTGCTTGTCTTTTTTAATAGGTTGAACAATACTAGGAAAATAAGTATATTAATGTCCCTCTAATTTTAAATGTGTTTAATATTGATATATTTAAAAATATGCAAGAATAGTCACCTCCATGCCAACATGCAAAAATTTAATACATTGGTGAAGTATGGAAGGAATTGTATGCATTTCATGAATACACATATAACCAAAAAGAAGATTGTATGGCAAATAAAGATCAATGACATGATAAAGGGTGATATGAATAATGGATCTATCTTGAATAGGCATGTAAATGGTTCTGATAGATTATCACTCTATGTTATCATACCCCTTGATGGTAATTGTGTCATTATTTAAATCCCCTAAAGTATACCCCAGCCCTATAACTAACTTCAATGGAATAGTGTTAAGTACTGATCCATTCTCTATCAAAACTCTCTTGATCTTGTGATGGGTAATCACAACCTTAATGTATAGATAGTTAGTGTGAGAATACCCAAAGGATGATATATTGGTTTGGTAAAATGTCAATTGTTGACCAAGAGATAAATGTCCCACTAATGCTTGAAATTTGTCTAATTCAATATTTCCAAGCACTTAAGACTGGATCAAAAGTTCATATAGGATATCCTTGTGTAATTGAGAAGTGCATAATAGATAAAAAATGGAAATGTGTGATAGCATCTTATGAAGTTGATCCATAAGATCATATTACTTTTTTATAGGAAGTACATATTTGGATTTAGATTGATTTTGATTAAGAGGAGAACTAGAAGGTGGATTCTGTCTAGGGCCTTGAATGGTAATATTTGAGAGTCATGTTATGATAGGAAAATATTGAGTGGGGATAGAAATTCCAAAATGTGAAGAATAATAGATAGGTCCTATAATAATCAATCAAAGATGAGAATTATGAGACAAATTAAATCCTAGGATAGATGGACCTAATCCTAGAATGGAGGAAATTTCTTGTTGATAATTATTAGAGTAGGAATGGGGATTTATGGTAATGGTTGCAACATGATGTTCTATGACATGGCCTAATGTGTTGTAATCATAGGGAGTGGCATGGTAGTCAACATTATTGGCCCAAGGTCCCTGATTCTGATTAGGACTATTAGTCACCCTTTGCTCATTTTGATTGGTATTATGTTATAGGATTGGATTTTTTTATATTTCCATATCCTACCTATTGTTAATATATATTACGTTATTCAACTCTATTTCTCCTCTGTCAAGAAAATAATCTATAATATTCTAAATTTTCACACACATGAAATCCATGACATTTAATTAGATATTCAAAATAATATTTATTTTGATACTAATCTAGTTTAGGTTGGGATTCATCAAAAGGCTTAGTGTTTAGTCATCTCATCAGGTTTAAAACCATAAGTTTTTGGAAAAAAATCTCAATATGTTCTTCCAATTTTGAAAATGGATGTCAATTAAACTTCTCTCTTATATGAGGCTACCTTTTTAATGAAAGTGGTTTATTTTGAGATACCTTATATATGGGTGGTTATTGAACTATTTGAACATGTTACGCCTCTATACCATCATTTCCAACTATATTTTTGTTGTGGTTGAAATATTTTGTCTTGTCTGCCACATTTGTTAGATTTTATATTGATGTTTGGTTCTAAATGGGATGCTGATTTTGATTTTTATTGGAAGTCTGACCTTGAGATCAATTTTAGAAATGCATTTTAATCAATTATTTATATATTAATTATCTCTCTATTTAAACCCCCTTTGTGATAACATCATCAAAGTTGTCTAGACATTGTAATCTGAGATTTAGTGCAAGATCAAAATCCATATTTTTCATGAAGATATTGGTGAATTCAATGTTTGATAGTGCATGTGGACATATAATAGTTAATGCATGCCATATTTGAATAAACATGGTAAAAATTTCATGTCCATTTTGCTTGATATCACATAAATTTATTATAGTTAACTCATGTTCCATATTATATGAAAAATGTTTGACAAACTTATTTAACAAGTCATCAATTTTTTGAATAGAATTATTTGGAAGATGCATGAACAACTCTAATATAGGTCCAACCAAACTCTATGAGAATAAATGAAGTAGGATGTTTCTATCATAACTAACCTCATGATAAGCAAAAAAGAGCAAGCTCATATGATCTCTTGGATCTCCTTTTCCTTTATATTTATCAAACTTTGGAATATCAAAGTGATATGGAAAAGGTATATGGAAAATACTAAAATAAAATGGATATGAACATATATAATCTTAATCTTGTATTTTTTGTTTTGATTACCTACCTATAATCTTGAAATGGTATCTTTCATTGCTTGTAATTCCTACATGAGGAGAGTATTTTGGGAAATGGATGGAATATTATAGTATTGATAATGGTATTGAGCAAGAGTAACTAGATATGTATTATGATTAGAATATGGAATGGGAATATGTCATTATGGTATAGGAAGATGTGTTCGATTTTATCTTAGGAATTATTATCGATTAGCTGAAACATATTATTGTGTATTCTATAAGACTTAAATAACATTAGAGGGACCTTTAGACACATTAGAATGGGGAAGTTGTGAACTTGATGGAGAAATTCATGGTTCCATGAGAATTTCTTTAAAAAGACCTTAATTTTTCAATATTTATGAAGTAAATTGATCAAATGACTTCATAAAAATGGGCTTGCAAGGCACTTAATGAGGATTAGGAAATGTTTGAATTTATTCCCCAATAGGTTTTGAAGACTCTACAAGTACTTTTTTTAGGAGACATAGATGTTTTGACATGCGAAAGTGGATCAAATATGGAATATTTTTCTTTATGTTCAATTAGGGGATCAACAACTATATTAATTATCAATGCATGAAGGACATTCATTTCTTACTCAGCTTGTTGGAATTGAGGGACAAAAATGGGTGATATTTGGGCTATAGACTCAACTAATTACTTACATTTTATTAATGTTTCTATATTTATTTATGGTTGAAACTATTTGGGACTATGGAAATAAGAACATGTATAATTAGTCCACTCAGTAATAATGACATGGTTGGGTGTAGGTTTTTCTATTTATGCCTTATGTATATTCTATATAAGGAAATCATGAGGGACATTTATTCCCATCTCTATTAAGTGCAATATATTATTTTATAGATAAACATATAATTGGTTCTCAAAATGGGTTTGATCTACATCATGAATAGGTGGCTCTTCATCATATTATATTTTATTAACTTCCATACCATCTTAATCCTGAGGATAATCATCCTCATATAATTGTTTCTCGTATTAATCTTGCACAAAAGGATCGATTTGATTTTGGATCCAATCATCATCATAAGTGGTATTATATACCATACCATTTTGAGTGTAATGAGGAATATTGGAATCAATCATTGGAATAGACTTGGATAATAAATATGTCTTTTGGGAAAAGATGAGTAAACTCTTTAGAAATGGTGAGAATCAAACATATTTGACTCAGAATAAAAAATTGTAAATTAGAAAGGTGGTTTGAATTTACGTGGAGAGAATAATGACATGATTTCACCTAAGAAAAAAGGTATGAAGTGTACACATTTGAATAATATGGATCATAAAAGGACACAAATTTTACTAGGACGTGAATAGAGTAATGATATAATTTCACACAAGACAAGGGTATGAAATGTACACATTTGACCAAGGTAGAATGGAACAAATTTAACTAAAGACACAAATAGAGTAATGCCTCTTAGTGTAAGTATAATGTGATCATGTTTGATCAAATAAGGACTTAATAAATCTTGCCTTATGCTAAAAATTGACACAGGTTTAGTGTAAAATCATTGATCCTTTCGATATACTTAATTTTGTGAGGGTAAAAATTAAGATTATTTAAAAGTAATTAATTATTATGGGTTATTTGTATAGTTTTTACACCCCCTTATCTTAAAATGTCATACATAAAATTAAATATCTATAATTTTTTAACTTTTTCATCCTTGCATTAGTGATAGCTCCATGATAAATAGATTTATAGTCTAAATTTTTTGTTTGGTAAAACTAAATGGTCTATATATACCTAATGGTACATGGGAACTTTAAAATTATCTATCAAGTGGATTAAAACCATATAACTTATTATGAAAGGGTCTAGTACCTTTCAAAACTACTCCATATGTTAATTGTTTAGTAGAGTATGATGTCTATACCACTGCATGATCAAATGTCTTATTTGATTGGTCAAGTTAATCTCTCAACCACTATTACAACAAATAGTACACTCAATTTATATACCTAATTGAATAAATAGGGTTGGTATGATGTGTGGAATGAAACCCTAGGTCAACACCCCTAAATAACTTGTGAGGAGTGATGAAATCCCACTCGTTAAGCCAAAAATAAAAGGTAAGGTATTTTAATTCTAATTCATGCAACTCCCACTAGGGGCAAGTGAAGAAAATAATAGATAAATCTTCAAGATTTAAAAAATAGAATATTTACATTCATGAATCACCCAAAGGGGATAACATACATGAAAAATATCTCCAAAACACATTCAAGAATCAACAAGGAATACTTGCATGAAATGATGAAGCTTTAAACAAATAAGTAAGTGTTATTTTTAGAACCCAAAATGAAATATGATTTGAGTTTTAATCACTTAAAATGAAATGTGAATTGATTTTTAAGCACTCAAAACAAAATTTGAATATAAATTTGATTTTTTGAATAAATCATCCCACCATAGAAAGTTAGTAGTATTGTTTGGTGGGTCTTTGACAAGCAAAAATTTATAAACAAAATGTCAAAAGTAACATTTGGTATTCTGATAATAACTTATAAAATATAAATTAGTTTTAAATTAAAATTTTATATAATTTTTATAGCATAAATAATCAAATACCTATAAAAATTTAGATAAAAATAAAGAACAAATAAAAAGTTATGATAATGTTACCAACCATTTTTTTTGGTTGATGATCAAGAATTAATGGGTCTCAAGCCATTTTAAACATATGAATCAAAATAAGATTTTGTTCTGGGTTGACATTAAAGAATGCCAAGGCAATTGACTAATCAAAAGTAGATTGAAAGTATCATCCAAAAAATTTATTCCAAACAACTAATAGATACTAAACTATCTTCAAAATGTTAAACTATTATAAACTATATATTCAGTAGGTATAATATATAGCTCAAACAAGCCAAAATATATACAATATACTTAATCATTATAGTATTATTACTTTGACCATCTTTCTATTAGTAGGCATAAAGTTACCCAATTTACTGCTATTACCATATTTTTTGACACCTGGCACATAATTTTCCTTATTTTTGCCTTCTAAAGCCACTTCTTGCATCGCTATCTACTTGCCAAACTTGGACCCCATCACCTCCTACATGTATTAAAATACTAGTTTCCTTTGAGAGTTGATAGAATCTTTGATCATCTAATTTTTTCCATGCCACCACATAAGAGCTTTGGAAGACTTCTACACTACACCCTTTGTAATCCACTTGATAGCCTTGACATTATTGGTAGTCCTTCTCATATCTCTCCATTATTCCAAGCCTAGAATGGGTTGAAGAATCTCTTGAATCTCAAGTATGCATATGCCCATACTGCCTAAAATAAGCTAATTATCAGCACACACATCACCCACCTCTTGTACAAAATTGACTAGCACCAGGAACCTAGTTTTTAGGTCTCAAAACATAGATAGAGAAATGAAACCTAGTGAATACCTTTTAGAGAAGGGAAGGGTGGGTGATGGTCTAAGATATAGATATTTAATTACATAACAGAATCCCTAACAATATTCTAGCAAAACAAAGAAATCAACAATCTTTTGAACCTGCTCAAATCAAACATAAGTAGATAGAGATTACTGGCAAAGAGAAATACAAGGTTAGAATTTACCCAAACATTATTTATACCTACCAAAGTTTCCAACCTAATAACTACTTCAATGGCTTCTACCACCTCTGATAATGGAATCCAAAAAACATTGAAAAAATGCACCCTAGAAATTGACCCTGAAAAACCCATTTCCCTTGTCTTCGCCTTACCAAAAATGAGTGGCCAAGAAGTAGATTCAAACTAGAAGCTCTCCATATCCAAAAAAATCATGAAAAAATGGCTTCCTTACAAGAACCTGACCCTTAGATAAAGCCGTCACATTATCATGGTGAGAGCCAATCCTACCCATATCATAAATGCACATGTTAGAAATTTTACAAAACTATACTTTCCAATAATACCTTGTAAATCATCACAAAATATATATCATCAAAGTACCTTAGAGATCAAGCATGAAAATAGTCACGAAGGGGAAATGAAATCAAAAAAAATTAAAACAAAAGGAGGAATTAAAATCATAAATTGAAGTTTCCAATTCAAAGGTCTATTTGATCAAAATTTTGACACTCCTCCCAGCACGAACTGACATTATCCATTTTGACCTCCATTATTTGATCTATAGAAATGTTAAAAAGAAAATCTGCCACATTATTGCTTTCTCTAAATCAATGAACACAAGACCAATAATCTAAATTTTCTATTTTAGGCCATATTATTTCAAGAATGTTAGATATTTTCTAGGATTTATCCCTTTGATTTGAAATGATTGAATCACAACATGGTAGTCACCTTTAATCTCAAGATTGGTAATACCAAAATCTAAATCCATCTAAATTGTAGCCATAAGGCCTAAGCCTCAACTTCATTGTTGTTCCCATCTGGAAGCTTTAGAGATTATTGACAATTTTTAACCAACAAACAAAATCTGAAATAAAATATGGAAGTTATAAATTTGATCATAAATCCTAAAATATACATTAGTTTTCAATGAAAATTTGAAAGGTTATTTATAGGAAAAATAAAAAATTATTTTAAAAAAATTATATCAAAATAAATAATATATACAAACTTATGAATAATTTACCAACCATTTTTAGTCAAAAATAAATTCTTAAATAAAAGGTTACAATTAGTAATTTGAACATAACTTCTAAAATATATATCAGTTTTCAACTAGATTGTGATAGATTTATGATAACACAAATATTCACTCCCTTAATATATATTCAAACCCATTTCCCTTGTCTTTGCCTTACCAAAAATGAGTGGCCAAGAAGTAGATTCAAACTAGAAGCTCTCCATATCCAAAAAAATCATGAAAAAATGGCTTCCTTACAAGAACCTGACCCTTAGATAAAGCCGTCACATTATCATGGTGAGAGCCAATCCTACCCATATCATAAATGCACATGTTAGAAATTTTACAAAACTATACTTTCCAATAATGCCTTGTAAATCATCACAAAATATATATCATCAAAGTACCTTAGAGATCAAGCATGAAAATAGTCACGAAGGGGAAATGAAATCAAAAAAATTTAAAACAAAAGGAGGAATTAAAATCATAAATTGAAGTTTCCAATTCAAAGGTCTATTTGATCAAAATTTTGACACTCCTCCCAGCAAGAACTGACATTATCCATTTTGACCTCCATTATTTGATCTATAGAAATGTTAAAAAGAAAATTTGCCACATTATTGCTTTCTCTAAATCAATGAACACAAGACCAATAATCTAAATTTTCTATTTTAGGCCATATTATTTCAAGAATGTTAGCTATTTTCTAGGATATATCCCTTTGATTTGAAATGATTGAATCACAACATGGTAGTCACCTTTAATCTCAAGATTGGTAATACCAAAATCTAAATCCATCTAAATTGTATCCATAAGGCCTAAGCCTCAACTTCATTGTTGTTCCCATCTAGAAGCTTTAGAGATTATTGACAATTTTTAACCAACAAACAAAATCTGAAATAAAATATGGAAGTTATAAATTTGATCATAAATCCTAAAATATACATTAGTTTTCAATGAAAATTAGAAAGGTTATTTATAGGAAAAATAAAATTTTATTTTAAAAAAATTATATCAAAATAAATAATATATACAAAGTTATGAATAATTTACCAACCATTTTTAGTCAAAAATAAAGTCTTAAATAAAAGGTTACAATGAGTAATTTGAACATAACTTCTAAAATATATATCAGTTTTCAACTAGATTGTGATAAATTTATGATAACACAAATATTCACTCCCTTAATATATATTCAAACCCATTTCCCTTGTCTTTGCCTTACCAAAAATGAGTGGCCAAGAAGTAGATTCAAACTAGAAGCTCTCCATATCCAAAAAAATCATGAAAAAATGGCTTCCTTACAAGAACCTGACCCTTAGATAAAGCCGTCACATTATCATGGTGAGAGCCAATCCTACCCATATCATAAATGCACATGTTAGAAATTTTACAAAACTATACTTTCCAATAATGCCTTGTAAATCATCACAAAATATATATCATCAAAGTACCTTAGAGATCAAGCATGAAAATAGTCACGAAGGGGAAATGAAATCAAAAAAATTTAAAACAAAAGGAGGAATTAAAATCATAAATTGAAGTTTCCAATTAAAAGGTCTATTTGATCAAAATTTTGACACTCCTCCCAGCAAGAACTGACATTATCCATTTTGACCTCCATTATTTGATCTATAGAAATGTTAAAAAGAAAATATGCCACATTATTGCTTTCTCTAAATCAATGAACACAAGACCAATAATCTAAATTTTCTATTTTAGGCCATATTATTTCAAGAATGTTAGCTATTTTCTAGGATTTATCCCTTTGATTTGAAATGATTGAATCACAACATGGTAGTCACCTTTAATCTCAAGATTGGTAATACCAAAATCTAAATCCATCTAAATTGTAGCCATAAGGCCTAAGCCTCAACTTCATTGTTGTTCCCATCTGGAAGCTTTAGAGATTATTGACAATCTTTAACCAACAAACAAAATCTGAAATAAAATATGGAAGTTATAAATTTGATCATAAATCCTAAAATATACATTAGTTTTCAATGAAAATTTGAAAGGTTATTTATAGGAAAAATAAAAAATTATTTTAAAAAAATGATATCAAAATAAATAATATATACAAAGTTATGAATAATTTACCAACCATTTTTAGTCAAAAATAAAGTCTTAAATAAAAGGTTACAATTAGTAATTTGAACATAACTTCTAAAATATATATCAGTTTTCAACTAGATTGTGATAAATTTATGATAACACAAATATTCACTCCCTTAATATATATATGTGTATATATATATATATATATATGTATATATATATATATGTGTGTATATATATGTATATATATGTATATATATAGATATATATATATATATATATGTATATATATATATATATATATATATATGTATATATATATATACATATATATATATATATATGTATATATATATATATATACATATATATATATATATACATATATATATATACATATATATATACATATATACATATATATATACATATATACATATATATATATATACATATATATATATGTATATATATATATATATATATATATATATATATATATATATATATATATATATATATATATATGTATATATGTATATGTGTGTGTGTGTGTGTGTGTGTGTGTGTGTGTGTGTGTGTGTGTGTGTGTGTGTGTGTGTGTATAAAAATTATAAATAATTTACCATCCATTTATTTAGTACAAAATAGATTTTCTTCAAAATAAGAATGCTAAAGAGACTTAAAAGAAAGGTGCAAGTTGCTAGTCCCACTAGGCATGCCATATGTGTCAATAGAATATGAATCTTATATATTTTTTACAAATTTATCAAAAATGCAAAACAAAGTGATAAAAACTATGAAAATGCATACTTAGGACCTTGTGAGCTCAACAGATACAAAAGACTATAATTCTTAAAGATTCAAACAAACATAATGTAAACCTCCTTATAGCTTGTCTTTTTTGGGATGAATCTAGGATGTATTTTTAAATGGTATTTATCAATTCTACTTTTTAGTTAAACACATCCATTAAAGCTATGTACCATGTTTATTTGATCAAAGATTAGAGGATTGATGCACAAAGAGACTCGATGATCTGACAACACTTTATTGTTTGAATTGAGCTTGTTGAGATGCATTGCAAAGAGATGTATTTATAACAAATTCAGATCAAAGAGGACCATTCATATTTAAATCAGTATGAATGGTTAAAAAAATTCCTCAAGGGTACACATGGATCAATTATGTGAACCCTTAATCTAAATTAATATGAAAAGTGGAGGATGATCTTTGAAAATATCAATTGGGAATTAATATTAGCCCTTCATAATGTTTCCAAGATGAAGGGTGGAGGATTCTACTCAAAATATTTTTATGAGTGTATGTAAACCCTTCATATTTTTTCCAAGATGAAGGGAGGAGAATCATTCCCAAGAAAGCACATGTATCAACCATGTGGGCCCTTCATCTTATTTTCAAGATGAAGGGTGGAGAATAATATTGTACATTAATTCATTTATCAATTTAATTAGATCATAAAAGGATATTCCAAAGGATCTTTATATCCTCTCCTTTGCATGAAGATTTCCACTTAGAGGGAAAAAGAGGAATAATTAATGCAAAGGAAATTATAATTCTATTTATAGTATAAATATAATTATAAGAATAACTAATTAAGTTAATCAAGGATCAATTTAATTAATACAAATGTGAGGAATTTAATTAGAATAATATTTAATTAAATTAATCAAATATCAATTTATTTAATATAATATAGAGAATTTAACTAGAATAAATATTTAGATAAGGAGAAAGATTAACATTAATTGATAAGAGAATGGAATTATTGAATTGATCAAAGAAGAGTAATTGAATAGGAACATTGAGAAGAAAATGATGATTGAACAGAGACATTTAATAGAAAATGATAATTTAACAAATCTAATATGACAATTTTTTTGTATTAGAGATGCATCAAGGTGAATTTGAACAGACATATTGGATGAACAAATGATTTCATACAAGATTGTGTGAAGTTATGTAAAGTCATTACATTTTAAAATTTGACATAGAAGTGATAAAATTGGAGTGTCTATATCCAAAATTAAATAAGATGAGGCTAGACCTAATGACAAAAGAAATAGAATATGGAAGACTTAAATTGGAAGGTTATTTACTTGGTGGGGAAGTATATGGAGGGGTCTTACTAGTAAGACTATGAGCCTAAATTGCTCATTCAGGGATTCAAGATGACTAAGGATAATACTTGGGATATGGGTGGAGAAAAAGACTTGAAGTTTGAGTTTAGAATATATATCTCACTAAAGTGCACATACTGGAATGGGAATGACACTCGAGGAAATGGACTTAATCTATGGGGATGTGTATGCTCAATAAGTGTCATCCAATGGTAAAATAAATTTGGTTGAAATATATAAGAATAAATCTTGTATTAATTATCATTTAAGGGAGATTCTTTATGTTTGGAAAGGTGAGAGAAATTATTTGTTTTTTTACTTGTCTTGGCAAGGCTTTGTTTAAGAATTATGTTGATACTTATGCATGTTTAAACTAGGTTTTTATAAATAAATTGAAATTGAACTATTTTATAAAATGAAATTAAATTTACAATGATTGAAGGAAATATGAAAGTAAGTGAAAGTAAATGCTGTTATTATTTTTTATTTTAATGATATTTCTATGCATGAAACACTAACTAAAATCTATATTGAGAGTGCAAATGTTGGTTTTAACCCTTTTCTATATGTAATAATTTACATATACACAAGCTAAATAAATTTATTTCCTTTTATATTTTTATACTATAGATGAATGAAAATACTATGTAATTAAGGATTTTATAACTTTTAAATAAAACAAGATCAGATCCAAATCTTAGGGAATACATTCTCAAAGTATATAGAAATTATTTTGTGTATGCAATCTAGAAAATGGGTTTTAATACTTTAAATGATCACACACTAAATTGATTGATTTGATATTGTATAAATAAAAAATAGAAGTTCTAATTTTATAATTTTAAGATATAAAAATAACATATATATTACCCCCTCAAGATGATACCTTATCATAAATTAAAAATGGTGTGTGAAAGGAAAAAGAGAAGGTTATAGATACTTACCCTACTTACCTTGGTGGTGAATTGAAGCCAACTACAACATTATGAAAATTATGGAAAAAAGATGAGAATCAAGAGAAATTTAATTAAAAATAAAAAATTATAATACTTAATGAAAACATGGATGAGAGTACTTACCATTTATGTGGGGATGAGTATACTACTTATATTGTCCTGTCAAGGAATTGGATCTGGTGTAAAGTGTTATGTACCTATAAAACTAAAATAACATACATACATGGTACAAAAAGACACAACTATTATTATTTTTTTTAGTTTTGGCCAAATATCACATTAAGTATGCCATAATAGTATCTAAATATGTAAAACATGAGTTTAGAAAGAAAACAAATATAAATAGATTTTTTAAATCATAATGGCTAGTTTTAAAAGACTATATATTCAAAACTTTTCAAAAATAGAATTCATTTGTGCAAATTGGGTTTAAAATTGTTTTAGCTTTGGGTTAATGGTGACAAAATCGAGTTATAAAATAGTCTAATCAATGAGGATAGAGAAGAGATGAAGAATATACCAGTTGGAGGTGGAGTGCATTAGGCCTAGGTTAGTTATGAACATTGTTGTATTTTTCCCCCATTTTTGAATTTTTAGTTTAAAACACACAACAATCCATTAATTATTAAATCTTATTATAAAAGGGATTGGTGGAATGGGTAGAATAGGGATCAACTACTTTTTCATGTAGGAATACCTTTTGGGATAAGAAGCCATAAGATATTTTTTACCTAACCTATCTAACATTTATGGAGGTCACTCACCTAGAGAGGAATATAAATAGATTAGAGTGTCAAATGAAGAATTTATAGTAGACAGCTGAAGTAGGAGGAGGTTAGGATCTTAGGCTACTATTGAACATGAAAATAAGACTCTTGCTCTTTTTTTTTGATATTTTTACAAATTGAGACACACTTTCCCTCTAGGGAGGTGGATTATACTAGAGATTAATTATACAAACTTGACATTTATTATGATATATGTCATTCATGTGTTATGGGTTTAATTTTCATATATGAATTTTTGTTTATGCACTTTAAATGACTAGGCATGTGATGATATACCATGTATCCCTATGTTTAGATAAAATACTGTGGAAAATTCTTATATACATGAGAACAAAATGTATGCAAAATATGTAATGTAATGAACATGTATGAAGTTATGAATGAGCTAACAAATGTTTTGTAGGTGATGACTAGTTAATTTGCTTATACAACATATGAATCTAAGTTTGTTTGAAAGGAAAAAAAGTTGGAATTGGATATATATGAGATGGTTAAAATGAAAAATATAAATCAAAATTTCACATTGAAAAATAAGGTAACCTAATACTTATGAGCAGAGGG
Organism: Torreya grandis; assembly: GCA_037957365.1. NCBI lineage: Eukaryota > Viridiplantae > Streptophyta > Pinopsida > Cupressales > Taxaceae > Torreya > Torreya grandis. The sequence goes on along the minus strand of JARHVA010000985.1, from coordinate 619,798 downwards.
GAAAATATACTTCCTACTAGACTTATAAAACACTAACTTTATTGAATTTGTCTAGAGATAACTAGCCTTGATAGAATTAGTAAGTGGGACAAAGCTACTCTTTTCATCATATACATATGGAGAAGCTTTTTTAATAACCTTTTATTTGGACAATTTATAATTTTATACTTAATTTTCATTTTTTTTTTCACCCCCCCCAACACTTAGTCGCATGTGACTAGGAAAACACATGGGATTATCAACAAAGGCTAGATGTAAGTGTGTAAGGACATATCCCCCAATGTTTTAGATTGAGGTAAAATCAGGTTTTGAAGGGTCCCTAAAAACCTGTTACAAAGAAAGAAAGAAAGATCGTCCAAGACCACAGGCAAAGCCTAAAAACTACTACAAGTAGCAAAAACAGGTTTTAAATGGACCTGAAACCACCAGAAAGACTTTCGATCAAAACCCAGATTAAACAGAGATCTAGTATCACCAAAGGCAAAGGATTACAGAAAGAAAACAAAAAATAGGACTAGTTACTAAATCAACCAAAAGAACCAGATTATTCATCCAGTTCCAATATCATTTTCATAGTTTCTTTTCCTTTCATAACAGTATCCTGGGTAGTGGTTGCCACCTGCATAGCTCCTTTTTGTGTAACCTTCTTTCTAGAACTTTGTCTCATCCTTTTGTTGGGTCCCTCCAGGGCTTTGGTCTCCTCTTTGGCTCTTTTACCTATATTGATAGCAGCATCACAAATATTGGACGTAACTTCCTCCATTTTCATTCTTTTGTCCCTAATAAGTTCCCAGAGGTTATTTTCATAGGCTTTGAGCTTGACTGGGATCTCCCTTATCTGATTTTCCATATTGTTTATTTTGTTCCAAACAACTTTCAGGGAATCTTCCATAGTTTCCACTTTCCTCTTGAGATCCATAATCTCCCTACACGTCCAAGAATCAAATTGGGATGATGCCTCTACTTTACAATTAACCCAAGCCATAGGTGTGTGTGTTTCATCATTCTATTTTTTCCCTCTCCATTCCTCAAAATTTTTATTGGGACTGTTCTTGGCTTCTTCAAAGATATCCTCTCGACTCTTTTATTCCCGCTCTTTAATTCTAGTTTGAATTTCCATATCCGTATCTTGATTATCATCCTGACCTGAAGTTTCCTTTTCGTTCTTTGAAGTTGGGTCCTCAATAGGGTCATCCTGGACAAATTCATCCTCTGACACTTTCTTGTTTTCCTCCGTATCTACAGTCCAGTTTGCAGAATCCTCCTCTGTGTTGACATCATCTTTTTCATTCTTCTCAGAACATTCTTCATCCTCATTAGAGTTTGTATCCCAGCTTTTAGTTCCTTCTTCTTCTTCCAAGTTTTCCTCCCTGGGGTTTTCAATTCTCTCCCGTTCCGTATCTTCTTCTGCATTCTACTTTTTAACACTAGGGAGCTTTATTTTGCCTTTCCCATTTACACTTTCACTCTTTTTGTTCCCTGACACCTTAATTTTCCCCTGTTTGGGGTGCTTTACCATTGCACTATTCTTGCAGTAGCCTTCGATAAGCAGAATAAGGCCTTCATGTAGGATAGGGCACGTTTCCTTTTTCCTATGAGCATATAAACTTTGGACCAAGGAGAAGCGAAGATAAAAGGGAAAAGACAAACTAACCTTGTGCCTGAAGTGGTTAAGGAAGATAAAATGGAACTTGTGCACGCGCTTGCTTCTTCCATCCAGGATGAAGTACTCCCTTATGAAGCTTAAGACATCCCTTCATATCCCTTTTATCTGATCCAATTTATAGAAATCCCCATTCTTGACCAGCTTCTATTCTTCCTCATCCATTTTGGGGAACTTACAAAAGGCCTCATTCAAGATGCTTGTCTGCTTGGAAAATTTGAGTCCATCCATAGGCAGCCTTGTAACCTCAGCTATAAAATCCTCTGTTAAGTTCACTGTGATACCATGCAGGGTGACCCTTTCATTAGACCAATTTTTGAAAAAATCCGTAGTGATATGCGGCTTTGATCCATGGAGTCTTTCCATGTAGCTTGCAACTTTTCCTTTTTGCAAAATTCTCCAGACTTCTTGTTTCTCTCTCCATTCATCATAGCTCTTGGGTTCCTATTTTCGGGGTTCTCCCTTCCTTTCGCGTGCCATACTCATTTTCTTTGAATCCCAGTTGCTATGGTTTTTACACTGAACCCACCTACTACCAAATTGATTGGAAAGTCGGCTTTGTTTGTGCTTTTTCAGGATCCGCATCTCACTCTTGAGGGCCTTCCTCTTTAATGATTATTTTCCTTTCCCCGCGCTGCCACTCCTCCTACTCATTATATATTTATTGCTCTCCAATCTTTCCTTCCTTTTCATGGGTTGCATCATGAAGAATGAGCGCCCTTAATTCCACATTTTTTTCTAATGTTTCATGCCACCTCACTGTTTGACCTTCCCAGACTGCACAATTAGCTAGCCAATCTGCAACACCATTGGCTTCACGAAAGGTGTGGGTTATAATCACTTCTTCAAATTTATTTAATAATGTTTTCATCTCCATTACCTTATCCTCTATGGTCCAAGACACAGTATTTCTATTATTAAGAATATTTATTATATTCAAAGAGTCCCCTTCAAGCCATAATTTGGGATATCTCAAGTCCACAGCTAATTTGAGGGTCTGAAGGGCAGCTGTAGCTTCGGCAATGTGGCTATTCAATTTACCAATGGGGATTGTAACAGCATCAATTACCATTCCCATATCGTTTCTCAAGACTCCACCATAACCTGCATTCCCTGGGTTCCCTTTGGCAGCACCATCAAAGTTTCCTTTAATCCATCCTTGAGGAGGAACATTCCATGTTACTCCAGATCTGGGTTTATCAAGTTTACCAATAGGATTATCCATCCTCAAGGGATTATCCACTTGGAGGGTAGAGCTTGGATTCTTTTGTAATAAAAAATTCTCCTTTAAAGCTCTAATGATGTTCTATCCTACCACCCATCCAGGAAGTTCTTTATTTCTAAAGATTCGATTATTTCTTTCCTTCCATATTCCCCACCAAATATGGGGAAGAGTTATTTTCCATAAAAAAAGGACTTCGGGATTATTTGAAGGGCAGTACCAGCTTTTGAGAGATAATTCCACATTTTTGTGGTGAATCCATTTAATGCCCCACAAATTGAGAATCTCCTTCCAAACAAGTTGAGTGAAGGAACAATTCATGAACAAATGATGTCTATCCTCAAGGTCCTTTTTACAAAGAATACACTTGTTTACAATATTAATTCTTTGTTTCTGTAAATTATCCAGAGTCAATATTTTGTTTTGGAGAAGGGTCCAGAAAAAGAATTTGATTTTAGGGATGAGCCCCTTAATCCAGGCTCTCATCCATAATGGTTTGCTACCATTTCCCTTAGAGGAGAAAATGGACGAAACTTTAAACTGTCCACTTGGCTCATTGTGCCAAACAATTCTATCTTCTTGGTTAGGATATAGAGATATAGCATTTAGGGATAATTGAATATCCTTGAGATCTTGATCGTAGTCAGTGAGGTTTACCCAAGAGTTGTTCTACCAATATTGATTAACCGTTATTCCCACTCTTTTCTTGCATCTATCTATCACATCTTTATCTTGGATTTCTTCTTGTAACGGTTTTCCTCTTAACCAAATATCTTCCCAGAACTTCACCTTTTTACCATTGCCAACTTTCCATGAACTTCCTTCTTCTAAAACATGTTTTGTTCCCTGGACTGACCCCCATATGGCAGAAGGATGAGAAATGTTCGGTGTGGTAAAGAATTCAGGGAGTGACTTTGCCTTGAATAATTACTTATGCTTCCAAATTTTACTCCATTCTTTATTTTCCTGATAAACCCTCCACCCCTGTTTAGCTAAGAGGGTTGTGTTCATACTTCTAATTTTCCTTATACCAAGTCCACCATCCCTGACAGGTTTGCAAATGTTATCCCATGCTATAAGAGGCATTCTCCTTTTCTCCTCAGTACCTGACCAAAGAAAGTTTCTCTGGATTTTTTCTATAGCTTCAACAAATTTAGTGGGGAATTGGAAAAGACTCAAAGCATACGTAGGTATGCTTTGAAGACTTGCTTTGAGGAGTGTGAGCTTTCCACCTTGGCTTAGAAGACTACCTTTCCATCCCGCCAATTTCTTACTAAATTTGTTAATAAGTCCTTCCCAAAAAGCTTTAGGAGCTTTCGACCCTAAAGGGAGACCAAGGTAAGTGGAAGGAAAAGAACCTATGGAGCATTCTAGGATTCTTGCTATTTTGTTCTATCTATAAATTGGGGTATTGGTAAAGAATACCATGCTTTTGTTCCATTTAATCAGTTGTCTAGAGGCAAAGGAATATAGATTTATAGCTTCCTTTAGAGTTCTAGCTTCTGTGACTTCAGACTGTCCCATGAAAATAGTATCATCCACAAATTGACCATGGGAGCATATTAAAGGATGCGAAGAGGGTTTCAGACCTTTAAATAATCCTCTACAAACTAAGTCCCCAAGGTATCGCCCCATACTATCGGCCATGATAATAAATAGAATAGGGGAGATAGGATCCCCCTGTCTTAATCCCTTAGACGGATTGAAAAAATGAGACGAACTCCCATTTACCAACACAGCTATAAAAGTAGTAGTTATCAGCTGCTTGATTATATCAACCACTCTTTGTTTAAAGCCAAAGGCAATAAGGCTTTTTGAAAGGAATTGCCAATCCACCTTGTCATATGCTTTAGCTATATCCACTTTCATTAGGAACCCCTCTGTGTTAGAGCTGAACAGTGAATGAATATTCTCATGCACCGTTATAACTAAGTTGAGGATTTGTCTGCCTAGAATGAATCCATTTTGATGATCAGCTATTAACGAAGGGATCACTTGAATTAGTCTGGTCATTAGAACTTTGGAAATTATCTTATAGAAAGAGTTTCACAAACTAATTGGTCTGAACTGATCAGGGCATTCCACTCCAGCCTTCTTCAGAATAAGGCACAGAAAAGTGGCATTAACTTCCTTCAGCATTTGTTTTGCTCCAAAGAACTCCTTCACCGCATTGCTGACATCCTTACCTATAAGTTTCTAGAGCTTTTGAAAAAAAACATGGGGAAACCATCTGGTCCAGGTGCTTTTTCTCCTCCTAAAGATCTAACAGCTTTGAAGATTTCCTCCTCCTTAGGTATAGAACATAACATATTATTTTGCTCCTTCGAGATCAATGGAGGAATCACTCGTAGGATATTAGCCTGGCTTTTCAAGCTAATGTTTCTATCAGCCTTCATCAGGGAAGAGAAAAATGAGATCAATTCCTCCTTTATTTCCTTTTCCTCTGTTCTGATCTCCTTTTATCAAATGATGAATATGTGTTTTCACTCTGTGTTTCAAAGTGGAGAGATGGAAAAACTTAGTATTTTTATCTCCTTCTTTCAACCATTGCACCCTTGATCTTTGTCTCCAAAAGGTTTCCTCCTTTGTTATAATGTCTTGATATTGTACCAATTGTTCACTTTCTTCTCTATGGGATTCTGAGGTATATCCATTTTGCTAGATTTTTTCCTGAATTCTACTGATATTCTCCTTGATGGTCTTCTTTTTCTCAAAAATATTTCCAAATCAGTCCTTATTCCATTTCTTAACTTCCTTTTTAACATTTTTGAGTTTGGAGGCAACTCTGAAGAGTGTTGTTCCCTCAATAGGAATATTCCACCACTCCTTTATTTTGCTTTCGAACTGTGGATGCTGCAACCACATCTTTTCAAATCTGAATGGGTGATTCTTTTTTTGATTCAAATTGACCACTGTGAGAATAAGAGGGAAATGATCTGAGCCTATTCTGTGGCATGCTTCCAGCTTACAAGTATAGTCTTTTATCTAGTCTGGGGAAATGAGAGCCCTATCAAGCTTGGCCTATATACATTCCTTGTCCAGTCTCTTATTGCTCCAGGTATACTGAATTCCTTCTAGCTCCACATCCATTAAACCTTCTTTACTTATAAACTCCATGAGATCAAATCTCCCTTCCATTTGAATAGTGTTACCACCCATTTTCTCATAATCATAGAGAGGAACATTAAAGTCTCCCATTATAATCCATCGCCCACAGTAATATTTGCTTCTGAGTTTTGAGAGAGTTTCCCATACCTTCTTCCTTTCATTCTTGGCATTGGGAGCGTAGATATTTACAACATACCATATTTCCTTTTGGTCAACCTTAGTTAAATTGACAGCCAAAATTTTTTTACTTTCCATCAAAATAGAACCAGCATATTGATTTTTTTCCATAATATCACGGTTCCTCTCGAGGCACCTTCAGAGCTACTGGCCTTAATGGTGTAATATTTAAAGTCTTTGATCTATTCTGATTTCTCTTTACTCATTTTAGTTTCTTGAAGCAGAAGGAGGTCTGGCTTTTGCTCTCTGACAAAATTCCTAACTAAATCTACTTTATAAATGCTGTTTAGCCCCCTAATATTCCAACTAAGAATCCTCATTTATTTTTATTGATTTGGAGACATTGTTGCAGAGTAGTCTGCTTTCCATCTGTTATATTGTGCTTACTTTCCAATTCTCTATTCTTCTTTGCAGATTTTTTCCCAAGTTTATCTGGAGATCCTACATCCGATTTAAATTTGGCTTACTTTTCAGATCCTTTTCCTTCTTTACTCCTTAGAGGACTATTTACTTTCACACTGCCATTTCTTGTCTTAATGTGATTAGTATTATTCTTTTTCTCTCCTTTAATCTTTTAGTTTTTATATTTTTTTCCAACCTCTTTCATTTCTTCTGTCTTTAGGGCCTCTTTCGTAGGAGTGTTATTTTCAACCGTTGATACCTCCTACTTTTCCCTTATCTAAACTTCACACAAATCTCCCTCTCCTTCTTCTATATTGTTTCCCCCTTTAGGTAATACTTCTCCTTCCTCTAATTCTTCATTATCCTTTACCTTAGAAACTTGATTTTCTATACTTTGGGTGTTCTGGTTTAGGAAATTAGCCTCTTCTTCTGTTAGAAAATCTGATTTTTTGTCCTCTGATCCCTTCCCCTTCTCTTCCATCAGGGGACTAAATTTTTTTAATGGGGGATCTATTATTCCTACTGAATTAGGGTCACCCTTTTCTACTGTTGCAGAGATTTTAACCTTATCTATGTGTTGGTCAGCTAAGGCATCTTGAGTCTTCCCTATCTTTCGAAAGTCTTCTTTTACCTTCCATATTTTCTTTTATTGAATCTTTATATTTCTCCCTTCCTAAAAATTTCTTGAAAAGGGTCTACCCCTGTTGGGGCAATTCTTAGCCCAATGCCCCTGCTTTTTGCATGCGTAACAAGAATTTGGCAGATCTTCGAAGACAATTTCTTGGGTTTTCTTACCAAGCTTAGAGATTAATTCCACTTTTTTGGGGAGATGGTTAAGGTCTGCCACTTTAACATAAATTCTGGTGCTTTAGAGTTTTGTTCTTGAAGCTGTGGCGTTATCCACAGCCACTAACTCTCCAAATGAAGTAGCTATTCCATTGAAGATGTCCTCATGCTAGAATTCCAATGGAAGCCCAGCTAGTCTAGCCCAAATAGGGGTTGTTAAGAAAAATGAGTCTGATAAATCCATTTTTGGTTCCCATTTCTTGATTGTAAGAGTGCTTTTTCCAAAGGACCAAGGTCCTTCACTCAGAATATTATACAAATCTTCTTTACAATTAAAGATAAAAGAGAAAAAACCATTCACCATTGGTGTAATGTCTACTTCTCTGCGTATAGCCCATTTCTTTCTGATCATAGACCTGAGTGAATCTATATTTGGTCTTGCTCCTAGAAACTTTCCAACTAGGGTGAGATTCATTGATGATACAGAGAAATCAAGTAAAGGGTCTGGGATGAAAATTTGAAACTCACCTTTCTCCCAATATGATTTAGATGTTACCCGTGGGAAGAGGGATTTCCCTGTCAGTTTTTTCCCAAACAATGACAACCAGGTCCTTTGTTCAGGGGCCCCTATCTGTCTTTCAGAGTTATTTTCTATTTTATAATCGGATTTATCTTTCACTTTCTCCATGGATTATTCTAACACATTTTTCAATGGTGAATCTCTGGCCCCATTATAGGACTCAAAAATAGCTGAAAGCCTTTTTGTGTCTGCGTCGGTTAGTAAACCTGACTCTCCGCATTTTCCTCCTTCCTCTGCTGTACCCCCAGGATCTATTCCTTCTACCAAATTCTCCCCGTTTCTTTTCCTGCTCATCCCGAATTCAAAATTTTCTTTTCAAAATTTTCTGTACCAATATAACATATCCCCCAATGTTAATCCCAAAAAATTAGTAGGATAAAAGATCTTAACATTAAATATTAGTGAAGGGAGAGAGATATGGATTTTGAATTTTGTTTTGTATAAGCTTTTGATTTTCATACGAGTGTCTTATTTTATATTTGTCACATATATATATATATATATATATATATATATATATATATATATATATATATATATATATATATATATATATATAAGGCCATTAGCCCCAAATATTGGCACCATGTAACTAATAATATGGAAGGTATCATCACTGAAGACCAAGATAAGTGAGTAAATTTATCTTTTTTTTTAGCATGCTAATATTTTTTGCTTAGAGGGAATCATAAGAGGGGACTTTATCATAGAAAATCTTATAGACTAGGATATAGGATAGTATTTTCTACTATTTGAAAAAATATGTAGGGAAAGAGAGGTATAATCTATTCATAATAACTAATGAAAGAAACAATGTAGTTCCAATTTTGAGAATATTTTCAACAGGATAATAGGTTGATGTGAAAAGTGAAATGAGACTATAAGCTATATTTTGAAAGTTTGTGCTATGTGAATTGATAATTAAATAATAATCAAATATGACATATAACATAAAAAGTAAAATACATATAATGAAAAATGTAATGTAATGAGGATAATGTGGAATTTAATGAATAGATGTATAAATGTTTAAGGTGAAAAGAGTTCACATATTCACTGAACTCCTTTCCCTCCAAAGTTCATAACTAGTAAGCTCCATTTTGAAAATATTTATTCACTAGGTAAGGGCCTAACTAATTAGGTTTGAAATTCTGACCTTCTTCTTTCTTTTTATAAATTTGGCTATCAATACTAAGTATAAGGACTTATACATGTATAGGATGTTTAAGATCATAATTGGGAATCTCACAACACCATTGATAGGGAATGATTAGGTTCAATTGTCTTGTCAAAATGGGTGGATAAGGGAAGGTCAAATATTGTGAGAATTCAATGATCTGTTTACTATAATGTCCTTATTGTATAGGAGGTTTATAGACATATCGATGCATCTCACAATATTTTTGATAAGTCATGATTAACTCTAATTTTCCTATTGTGATACTTAGGAAAGTTTATGAGAAATAAATGAGTATCTCTCTATGGTTTTATTTTATTTAAGAGGGAAATAAAACCCAATATTGAAAATTTCTAGTAATAATTAAAAGGGATGCTAATTTATATGGTGCTTATTATTAATATACAAATACTTCACTCAAAAAATAACATGGCTAGGGAAGGACAAATGGTTTGGTTATCTATCATAAAGTTTAAACTACAATCTAAAATACTATTTTCCCCTACATGATAGAGTGTTGGGTGAAGATGCTGAAGAAATGGATCATGTGACTCTTTTAAGGGGTTGTCCTCATGCCCTAAGTGTTATAACATGCCAATGTGGTGGTCTAAAACACTAGGGTTAAGAGATTCTAGGCCAAGAGGCATGTGAGGAGTATAAGTTATGATCCTATAAATATAAAATGTAAGTTTTATTTATTCATATCTTTCTAATTGAGAAAAATAGTGTATAAACACATTATTTTTAAACTTTATTAGTTACCTATGATTTATCTCTTATAGGAACTCATTGAATCTCAACAATTTTAAGTGCATGACTTAAAGGGTGCATCAGAAAAGGGGTTCATAGAAATTTGGTACTTTTAAGTATTATTTTCCCCTATACCATTACCTAAGACTACTACAAGCTACTCTTATCTAATTCTATATGAATTAAGAAAATGCTTCTACACTCCTCTAAAAAATTCATTACCCAAAATAACCCATACCTAATTAACATCTATTTTTCTTAATTTTCCTAATACATCATCTTGGTTAACCATTTAGTAATTATCACACATTATGAAACTCCATTGACCTATTTGGCCTAGTTTGAGACCTAATAATCTATTTACTACCAAGCAAGGTCAACCTGACTGATCTTGTTGGATAAATTGCCATGAGGTTTTAAGGTTAATCCTTGGATATAAATATCCCCTTAACTTCATTTCTAAATGGAGGATCATTTAATTATGCATCATTATATCTCAAAATATTGTTTATACTATTAATTAGAGGTTTCATTACTTAGTTATTTGCCTTCAATTAGTTGTACTTGTCTTATGGAGGTCTTAGATACATAAATAAGTCTTGTAGCCTAGAGATGATCTATATTTGTGATCCTTACAAGACAAAATAATCTCTTTAAAATCACCATTTTCCAAGGGAGATATTGATGAACGATGGGTTCACTTCAACAAGGTAAGCAAATTCCTAACCCCTTAATATTTTGATAAGTAGATGTTATAGAAACTATTGGATTGAATTGTAGCTATCCTTGATTATATTAGTTATATATTGTCTTAAATAGAATTATATTTTCTTGTTTATTTTCTTCCCCATTTATGCCACAAGTTTTGGTGAGCACTAGATTAAATTTCATATTGATTTACTAGATTAGCTTGCATGTTTATTTATTAGATTATCTTACTTACTTTTATTACAATCATAAGACCTATCTAGTGTTATTGTATGATGGAATTTGACTAGAAGAATTTGAAATATATAATTTTCCATTGTATTGTAAGAGATCCCTTAGTTTACATTTAATATATCCATCATTGGTGATGAACCTAATATAACAAAGTCTTACTAAGAAGATTGTTAGTTGATTACCTTATCTAAGATTATATATTACCAAGTCGTATAAGTTGTAGATCTCTCTTATTTCAATTGCATAAATTATAGTGAACTCAACATGAATATAACCCTTTCATATTTTTAACTTGTATTTATAGTCAATTGGATTGATCTTATCGACCTAGTTTAACACTTTGTACACATATTTTCAAACTTTGTCTAGTTTATTGACCTAGTTTGGCTCTATATTTATAAGTTTTCAAACCCATCAAGCCTATCAACCTAGTTATAAAATATATGTTTATATTTTACAACTTCATCGAGCTTGTTGACCTATTTTAGCTCTCTGTTTGTAGGTTTTTCAATTTCATTGAGTCTGTCAACCTAGTTTTATAGTTTGTGCATAGATATTCCAACTATGTCAAGCTTATTGAATTAGTTCTATCTTCTAATAATAGTATTTTGAGTCTCAAATAAATGGATTGAAATGGTTAACCTATTTTCTTTTTTTCACTTCCACATCTAACTAAATTGACTTGCTCAATTCTTTTAGTTTATACATCTTTTTAACTAACTACATCAATAAGATCAACAATTTTATTTTTCTATTATTTATCACTTTTATTTATACTAGATACATTAGTTATAATATATTTAATAATAATATTTTCCATATTTTTAGGATCAAACACTTTCATATATAACCCAATTCAAAATAATAATTCAATATCTTTGGGAAAAACTACTACATAGACCTAGTCAACTTAGTCTTATCTTCCAGGTTCACTCTAACCAACTTAGTAATTTCAATTTATCAATTTTCAAGAAAATTTATTTTCCACCTTTTAGTTAGAATTTAAATTCAATAATGTTTTACTAGTTTTTTAGTTCTACAAAACTATACCTACATAGTCAACTAGATCAACTAGCTCGACCATCTTGACCTACTTCTTTTTCTATTTTATATATAAAAAAATAATTAAACCCACTCAATTAAATTTATTATGGCTTATTTTATAATAGATATATTCAATCATCTCAACTTCATTATGTTCTATTTGTCTAACTTGATCAACCCAATTTGATCTTGTTTTGTTTACTTTATGTTTTGATTCAAACAATGGAAATTAACCTACACTATATAATAATTAAGCTCACTTTACTTTTAAATTGGATACGTATATATTTAATTTCCAAATACTATAATTTATCTTTTAAAATATTTATTTTTACTTTTATTTTTCACTTTGTTTGGTTTTCCCTAGAAATTATGTACCAAAAAATTTCCAACTACTTAGCTATTATCATGAAGGGATACTAGATACTCTATTTAGGGTCCTTATCTATAATTTATAGATATAATGGTGTGAATTTATTACCCCAATAATATATCCATATTACATAGCTAAACATGGTCTTTTGTTTTCATGTATCTCATGATATCTTAGGAATGCCTAGGATTTCTCTCTTTATTGAACCTTAGGAATCTAGCCATCCATTTGATTGTGTGGTGCATTAGTTAGTGGTTAGCGCTGATAAGATACTTAAAAATTAACCTTGAAAATATTTTTAGTGGGATATATGATCATTACTTCCTCTATAATAAGTGATCTAAAACATTAGGCCAACACTATCTAATGAACAAACAAATATCTTTAGAAGCCTACACTTTTAATAAAAACATTTAGTATAACTACCTAATCTTATTTTTAAACAAGTAATTAGCTTATAATTTAAATTCTTAATACTTGTTGTTTGATATTATATATTGTATTTTAGACTTGTATTAGTCAGCATTAATACATGTTTTGTGTTGTGTTATAACCAGATCGACTAGTTTAACCTAGTTGCCTACTTGTTTAAGTTTATTTTCTATATTTAGAACTAAATCATATAGATTTAGAGAATTTTAAATTTTTCCTAAATTCAGAACTTCATTGACTAGCTTAACTTTCTCTATTATAAATTGTTCTATTTTCCTATTTATCCTACCCAATCAACTAGCTCAACTTAGTCCTGACACATATTGTCTTTTTTACCTAATTTTACTATTTGTTTATAACATCATCAACTAGCTCAACTTAGTCTATAACATACTATTATATTTTTATGTTTATCCAACCCATTCAACTAGCTTGACTAGTCTGATCCCAAATTTTCCTTTCATGTCATCTATCTAACTAGATCGACTAGATCGATCTTATTAATTACTAGTCTTTAAGTTTATCATTTCCATAGTAAGTGTTTAAATTAGATTTTCATCATTAAAAATTTATTTTATGATGATACAAATAAAATTCAAAGTAATGATGAATTTTAGTAATCCTAATAAACTTCATAAGACATATGCTATCAAAACTAATCTAGGACTTAGTAATATCCATGTTACTAATAAAACTACTAACTATAGGACTCCTCCCTATTCCATTGTACTTAATCCTTTATTCCTAAAAAGGTAGATAATGAAAGTGACCTTTAATATATGGTTGAAATGATAGTCTTAATTAATGAAAACACTCAAAATTGACATAAGGATCTCACAATCATTTATAACCTCATGATTGGACCTCATATTGGAGAGCCCCATTCACCTTTACCTACCTTCTATATAGGATTTGGGGAAAGTAATTTTATAAATTCCACCACATATTTATCTTGTCTCATGCCTCCATATAATAGTATGAGATCATCTTATATGCCTTCTTCCACTTCCATGAAAAATATTTCTATAAACATGGTAGTTGTGACTTTTAGTGGGCCTACTCAAAATACCCACACCAATGCTCAATTCCATCCAAATACTAATGTATTTCATGCCACTAATACATCAAATGTCATTAGTGTAGCCAAAACTATTAATACTAATACATTTCATGTGACTTATAGTAGTCAAAATCTAATTAATACTAATCAATTGTTATTACAAACTCTAAATCAAATGGATACTATTCAAACTAATAGTGTCAACCAAAAGATGAAAATGTAAAACCAATTAATTCATTTCCAAAATCAACCTAAACCTACTCAATGGGGAATGTAATATCCTAATTTCCCCCATCCCCCTTAGAGATGAACATGGTACAACCCCCACTTATTATGAAAGAGATTAAACACTTACAAATTGAACCTCTTATTCCTCAAATTGCAAACATTGACATAGGTGGCATAGTTCCCACTATCACTTATGATGGATCCACTAATATAGATTTATATTTTAAGAATTTTAGAAATTTATATAGAGATTGGGTTGAAATTAACACCTCTAATACCACCAATATCTTATCTAAAACATTTTTAGGTGACATTATACAAATATTAGGTTAAGCTTAACACCTTTATTACCACCAATATCTTAGCTAAAACTTTTTTGGGTGATGCTTTAGATTGGTATAATCAACTTAAAACCTATTTTATATCTAGTTTGTAAGAATTTGTCAATACATTTGTTCAGAATTCCAAAGTAGTTATCTTCCTAAAAATAACTTAGCTCATTTTATAAATTCCAAACAATTAGAATCCAAAATGACATAGGTCTTAATCAAATTATGGAATGCTTTGTCTAAAAAATATGAGAATAACATGTCAAATGAGAATCTCTTCCACTTATTCAATAATTCTATTCATTACAAATTATAATATCACATGAGGAATATTTCTCACAAATCTTTGAAAGAAGCCCTCAACCAAACTAAACATCAAGATTTCCTTATATGAAAATTTGAGCCTTCACATGCTCCAATAGGGACCTAAATGATTATGAAAGATAAAAATCAACACGCAACTAATGATGGTGTTAAATATGCTTAGTATTCCATACATGAAATTCAATCCATTTCTCCAATAAATACAATAGAGACTAATCCTAAAATGTTAATTATAAACAACCCTCATCTTAGTTGCACATTTTATCAAGTGTATAATGTAGATGTCCATAAACCACTTTCATTAGTAAAAATTTAAAAGTTTATTCCATGACCTTCCCTATGATATCTTGATCCTACACACCCTACCAAATATTGGTATGGTGCCCACAATTTTTTTTGGTTTCATGCAAGTTGGGGCCATTCTCCTAAAACTTGGCACCAACTAAGAAACTTTGATATGGATTATCTCTTTATACCTAAATTTTATCATGAATCACTCATACATACATTTCAACAAGCTTATGAAATAGTAGCTAAAGTTAATGAAACTAACACAAAAAATGAAGCCTTAATCCAAGCCTATGCTCACTTAGCTATTTACAAGGGCCCCCTTCCTAAACATCAATATAAAAATAACCATACTCCTATTACTAATAGTGTTAAAAGTTTAGTATATCCTAAAATAAATGATTATAATTTTATCAAAATGAATAACATGAGGAGATTAGTTTACTATATTGATCATTATCTATCCTCCAACCATAAAAAATTCCCAAAATTTCACATTGTTCAAGACTCTTATCCATCCCATCTCACAAAATTAGGGCATGAAAATCTAATTTTAAAAAATTCAACTAACCTATAAGTGTCAAATAAAATAATTTAAATAGGAATTACCTCACATATTATTGATATAAATTCTACCACTCCTCCAACTAAGACATATAAATTGAAAATTCCAAAACCTTAGATTATTGGTGCTTATTATTCCTAAACATAAGAAAGAACAAATGATACAACCACATCATCTAAGATAACACAAATAACTAAAATAATCAACCTACAAAAATCACACCTTATCAACACCACTTTATGTACACTTATGTTAAACCCTCAAAGGGTTTATAGTAACACTATGTACCTTTATATAATAAAATCCTAATGGGATATGATGAATGGGATCCTAGAATTGAACTTTCACATCTCCCATCTCAAATACCTTTCTTATAACTCATGAGAACTTCTCCTTGTCATCATAATTATCTAATTAAAGTCTTATTTCAAATGAACATCCATCACCCCATACCTATGGGATAAAAAGCTACTTTGTCAAGATTTGAAGATAGCATAAAATCCTTCAGTAGTGTAAAGAAATGGCTATCCACATTGGTGAAATATTAGATACCTCTCTTTCACTTAAATTACCTATCTCCTCCATGATTTATTATGAAATATTGTTTCATTCAGATGATCCTCTATTATTCATTAGTGACAAAATAAGAGATATCTAAATTAAACATGCATTAATTGATAAAGGTTTAGGCACTTGTGTGAATTCCATTTATTTTATTAAAACACATAGATACTCTAAATGTAACCTCAAATATACTCAAAGTACTTGTCAAGGATATGATAGAAGACAAATACCTCCTTTATATTTTTTTTGTTTCCATATCATGGTTCCCTTTGTCATAATGTGTGTCAAAGTCATGATATTTAACTTTACACTTTCCTATAACATTTTCAACGATCGACCTTGCACACACTATATGAGAGTAATAGCCTTGTCAACATGCCAATGTGTTTAATTTCATTATAAATGTGTTATATATAAGATTCAAGGAGATACCAATCCCTATAATTTTGAATAATTTCAAGAAATAGATATTCTAAAAATACCTACTCATGAACCTTTACCTATCATCCCATTTAATGTATCTAAATTATTTAATTATCCCATCAATTGTACTAGAGGATACAATGGTCATCCTGAATTAAAAGAAAACATACCACCTAATCTTATAGATTTAAATGATGATGAACCAAATGATATTAGTGTAAAAATTAGAACTTTTGATCTCTCTCCTAACATAATTTTTGAATTATTTCCCTCACTACGACCTCAATCTCATCAAAAACCATTAGATGAAATTTTAGTTAATCTAATAAAAACTAAAAATACATTCACCGTACCTCTTTGATATATAAAATCATCGATATATGTACTATTAATATTCATACTCTTGATTAAAATGATTGTGTTCCTTATATGATCCATTTTTGTCTAGATTTTATCAAGCTAAAAATATAAAGATAATTATATACCATACTTATTTACAACATTATCTTGGTTATTTTCATCTAGTTCCTTCTCCTTAAATAGTTACTAATATTAGTTCTTCTTAATATGTTCACAGGTTTGAGATGGAGCATACACACATTGCTCTTCTAGTTACTACTACACTTTTTTAGAGTATGCTTATGGACCATGCTATAATAGGACCTTATAGGTTCAATAGATACTAGGACCCTTCCAACTTACTTCTTCTAGAGATGTTAGCTACACTACATCAACCTCCTATGAGCTCACCATGTAATGTATCTTAGGTTAGATAAGATCCTATTCTAAGTCTCTTCCTAGTGGTGATGGTATAATACCTTTTCATAAGCTTGATCCTCTACTATCACAATGTGAATATGAGACTTATTATGATATCCATAGATTTTTTTTTCATCAGGCCAAGGATTGTCATGTACATCAATAGAAACAAGCCTCATATTCTAATTATACTACATATATCTAACCTTAACCATCTAATACTAGATGAACTTTTTGATTTCATGGTACATGTAATAATTCTTATAATCATTGTTAATAGCTTCAACAATACATTGATACACTTCATCTAGAGAAGGCACAATCTACAAATAAAAGCTTACCACCTCCTAAAATACTTCCATAATACATCCCTAAATATGGGGAAGTATATTATATTTATAATAAATGTACCACACACCATACATATATATTTCAAGTGATTCAACATCACTTTCATGAATTTTCACATACTACACCTTCACCAACTTAGCCTCATTCTCTAGGACATTTTTGGACAAAGGTTTCACCTTCTTTGTAGCATATATATCTCCATATATCTGAGGATACTTTGAAATTAGTTATTTTAATTAAGAATCCCATATAGGATATGCATCATTATCATCATCATTCTTAAAGAATATGTACCTTATCTATAGATATTATATGTTAGTAAGTCTTTTCATGATTTTATACGAAGATTGATGAGACTCTACTTAATGTAATAATTTAACTACAAAAGGATGTATCAGATGTTATGGATGATATTTTTGATGAAATTTATTATTATTTGTGAACAAATCATGGTAATTCATCACATTATTTATTACATTACTACATGATTTATATTTGAGTAATGAGCATGTATGGATATCATGTTTTACTTCCTACCTAAAAATGTCTTATGAATTAATTTCTTTCTCTTAATCTGATGTTTCATGGATTAATTTCATTTTCATAGATTACATATTACTTCTTTTTATCTTATGTTTCATGGCTTAATTTTAATTTAATCTCTAGTCTCCTACTTTATTTAAGTAAACTTCTTTCTTATGCTTGTTACATTATTTTATTTAAATCAAGATAGTTATTGTTGTGACATGGTTCTAAACCCCACATATATTTTAAACCCTATCTTTACCATATGATCAGTTATAAAACATATTCCTAATTATATCACTACATACATAGATATATTTGATCTTCATTATTCCCCTAAGCATACATATAGTTAGTTTTTAGATCACATACTTGTTTATAGGCAAGCCTAATTATTTACTCTCATGAAAAAATATCTACGTATTATGTATCATATAACTAAATCTTATAACTTATTTGTGTTTGTAATTTTTATCACTCATGTTTGGTTTTCAAAATTTTGTATGGAGGAGGAATTAAAAAGACATAAAAGTTAAAATCTAGATCATTTAAATAAAATACAATTATAAAAGGCATAAATAAACATTCAAAAGTCAAAATCACACCAAAATACATGATCCATATATTAACACATCTCTTATTACTAATTGACACTCAAACCCCATAGTTGGTCTCATGATAGACCCAAGTTCCATTTGGGTGAAATAGGCTAGTAGATTGGGAAAGGATATTTCAAAATTCTCTTTAGTGTTTCCTACTTTCTAAAGTAAGTAACCAATATTCAAAGTAGACTCACAAGTCTATAAAGGGTCCGAACGAATGGGTAACACATTATGGGAAGGTAGGTCCATCTTATTTTTAATATACAACCTTCATGAATGATCTTAGTACTACACTTATTTTCCCATAAAGTTTTATGCTTATTGTGAATATGTATCTTTTGAATTTGGAATCTAATAAATTATTAGAGTTTACCTCATGCCTATTAAGGATTAGTTCAAAAACCTATGTCATTATTTTTCCTTCCATACTTTGTTATAACATTCCTAATATTCCTCCTTGATTAATATGTTTTGTTAACTAATCATACCCATTCGGTTTTCCTTTTATGGGTTACACTATAAGACCTTGGATAGGACCAGGCCTTCCTTACAAACATTTACTTATTATTCACAACTATTTTACTTTATTTAAATTTAAATTATTAGTTTCTACTTTATGAGTTGAAGTGTAAGACATTGGATAGGACCAGACTTTCTTAATAAAGTATACCTAAAATATCCATACCATGATTACTCATAAAAATAACTATAAATTTTGACATTGACATTTATAACTTGATATTTTGTTTTTCAAAATCCTCAACTTGATTTAGTACATCTTATATTTTTATTTTCAAATATTATATCTTGATTTTAAAATCATTTACATACTTCCCAACTTGAATTAGTATGGGTTATGTTTACATTTTATCATTTCAATCTATCTATATTTAACACACTATTTAAAATTTAATCTAGTATATTTTACATTTTCTATTTTTTTGTCATTTACTTATATTTTACACACTTTATCAACTTGATTTAGTTTGTTTTATATTTTACCATTTCCATTTGTCTTACATAATTTTCAAACTTGATTTAGTGTGTCTTACAATATTTATTTATTTTATGTCTTACACACTTTCCAACATTATTTAATGTGTTTCTACATGAGATTTAGTATATTTTACATTTTTTTATCATTATTTTTAACCATGCATTTATTCATAATTTATATAAAACAATCCAAAATACATCATATATTTTCTCATAGCATATAATAGATATTAAACATGTGATAGGAAAAAAATACATCCATACCATCCATAAGTCATAATAAACAAACAAGATCTCTATATATCAAAGGATATAATGTTTCATGTAATATATAAGCATAATAAAATAAATATCACTATAGATTTAATCCACCATATCCATCTAGTGGATGAGCCACACTACCTATCAAAGCCTAGGACTATCCCCTCCAAATATTACACTGTAGTAACTCTATTTTGGAATGAAGGCCCTTTAGTTATCCATGTAGATTGGTCACCTAAGCTTGAACATGTCCCAATTCTCTAGACATATCCGTATGGGCATCTCTATCCTCAACCACTATTTGTAAGGATCATTACTCCCTATCAACCACTCCAAGTGGTAACTATGCAGTATATCTTAATCTCTGTAGCTTTAGGTCTACCTCACCAACTAATCATAATAAACTAACATAAGGTGGGCAAGGGGTAATAATAGTATCATCCATAGAAGTAGTAACATGATGTAATAACACATCATATAAAATATCATATGTGATCTTTGCACTATTATGGACCATATGAAGTCATCTGATGTAGTATCTATAAAGAAAAAAACTAAATATACATTAGATCCTACATACATATCTCCAAAACCTGTAACAAAATAAATACATATCTAAAACTATCAAAATTAAATATCAACTACATATCATAAAATAAAACACTTACCATTAATATTCTCATCATTGGCACATCCACCAAGTGCCTCCACTAGAGTATGCCTTTGAGGTACTAAAAAACTAGGTTGAAGAATAAAATCCTGACATGGCCCACTCTAAATTTTTCTCTCTATAGACCAACTATATGAAGGCTATGTAATAGTCTTTCCTAGATCATATACCTCTACCTATGGTTCTACCTCCTCCCATACCTCCACCTACCTCTATACCTATCAATGTCTCCATAAGCATGGTGCCCATACTAGTAACTATAACATATGATGTGGCATAAAAAACACCACCTTATCATCCTATTCCACAACCACTACCTCCCATTTAACCATTCTAACCTCTCTCTACTATCATCATAATCATCTCGTATAAGGTCTAGCTTGACATGGTCAAATCATAGGTACATCTATGGTACCCTTGTAGATATATTTCCCCTCTATTCCCTCACATGTCATGTATAATATGTGGGCACTAGTAATGGTGCCACAAGAGATGGAAACCCTAGATGACTAGGTAGGTGAGCAATAAGATGTTTCTCTACCCACCATGTTTAATGTCTAGTAATCTAAATTTGTGTCAGTCTAGTAGAGAAAATTAGACAAGTATGCCAAATAGATATAATACCTACATAGGGCTACCATAAACTATCACCAAAATTCATAGTCAATAATATTGGGCTACATGGTATAATAAGTAACACATGATCCTGACTCTATCTAAGAACTTGAGGTAATCTATCATTGATATCATGGGTAAAACCATCTGGTCAATATGTAGGGAATCTCTCATATATCTAGTTACTAAGTAAAATAATAGGTCCCATAGTCATCTACCCATGAGAAAGAATACAATACAATTCATACACTAGTTACATCCAAATCACTGACCCAATATCATATAGAGTGCCCTATTCTAAAATACACTAAAAAAAACATAATCACACAAAATGACATCTTCCCATCTAACTTGTGACAAATCAAATGAGCTATCACAAGGCTAATAATTACCTTCTAGATACCTAGAATGGTTAATCCATAAATATCGAATAGATGCACATGTAAACCATCAAAATACCTCTCAAAGATAGTCACCCATAGGGTAGGGATTATCTCTTCAGATATATCTTAGGGTATCAAAATTCATAGTACCAATAAAAGGAATTTAAAGAATATCATAGACATCCTCTAGGGTGATACCCACCTCAATGGTATTCCCATCCACCACCCAACTAAAAGTGTTGGTTAGTCACTCCCATGCTCTTAAGAACATTGAGACTAAGTCAACACTCAGTGAGATATGACACATCTACATAATCCCTCTTAATCCTAATGATTTTAAGTGTATAGTATCATTAGCTATAAATTTATATTATAAATTAGGTATTCACATGACATCAATTAAATTCTAAAGCCTTTATTGCCTCTATAAAATATCAAACAACAAAGTATGTATTAGTCCTCAATATCAGATAATTAGTAAATACACAAAAAAAAATTAATTAATATATTTACACCAGAATTAATTACTTAATCAATATACTTTAACAATTTATCAACACTTTATACTACAACTACATAATTAATTATGTCAGCTAAAAACCAAATTTTATACTAGGGTAACCAATTAGCTAACTACGTCAACCACTATTAAATTTCAAGATAAATCATATTTTATACTAGATCAACCAAGTAGCTAACTATATTAGCCATTTGATACATAGTTAGCAAGGTCATTCTACTACATCAACCACTTTAGACAAAGTCAACCACTTTTTATAGCTATGTTGGCCACCTAGAGATGTTACTACATCAACTAGGATATATGTGGCCAACCATTTGAACACTATTAAACTAAATAAGCCTCTTTATACATAGTCAACCACATATTTTAAAATTACATCAGCCTATTACTAAGTATTTAGCCACCTTCCTTCAGCTATCCATTTTTAACTCATTAGCCTAGCAAATCCCATTTAGTTTACACAACTATTTTTGACCTATTTGTCAATAATGTCTTAGGAATTAATGACATTTTTCATGCCCTACCCATTAAACCTTATACTTCCTAGTCTACCCTAAATGTTTTTATGGTGAATTCTACTACAAGGATTTACCCCAATACCTAGTTTCTCAAATTTACCTAATTTTTCAATTAAATTAGCCTAAAATTAAAAATTAAGTACATTACGTACTTGGATCATGCTATCCATTACTACTATGTGTTCACTACCTTGTGATCCTCATCTCTATGTCATAATCTCACATGTCACTCTCTTAGGTCACACAGACATTTGGTTTTCTCAAAATAGTAAGCTTACAAATGAATAGTTAAAAATCCTATTTGTATTTAAAATTTAAATTTTTTATAACTGCCAATTATTTACCAAGAAATTATGTATTTTGTTCATAACCCTGTTTCTATAATTTATTTTTCAAAATCATAAAAGATCCTAGATTTTTGACAATATAGATAATTTTTCTATACTTAATCATATTTTTGTAATTTTTTTGAATTTTATCTTATTTTTGAGGTCTACCTAAGGGTCTTTACATTGGAAACCTCTTCCTTCTTCTCATACAACTTCTATTCTACATCAACAAGGTAAGTGAAGGTAACTGTTTCTCAATTCTTTACTTTAATTTATTTTTATGTTATATATTATAATTTATTTAACTCAATATTGTGTGTTGTTATGTGCTTTTCTTAAAGCACCATTTCATGGTACAACTATATGACACATGATGAGTTTTGAGTGGGGCATATGTATACATACAATATTTTAAAACTTTATCCATTATTAATGCTTTCTATCTTGTAAGAATGTTTTAAATCTCAATCTCTATAATTTCAAACCTTAAAGTGTGAACCCATTGATTGGTTGGCAGACCTTTGGTGTTTCTCAAGATATTTTGCCCTTAAACCATTACCTAAAATCACTACAAGCCACTCTTATCCATTTACCTAAATAATAAAAACCCACTTATACACTCCCCTAAGTAATTCACCACCAAAAATAGATCCTACCTAAGTAACACACATTTTTATTAAATTTACTAATACATCATCATGGTCAACTTTATTATGACTTAGCACATGTTACATAACTTTTTCAACCCAATAGAACTAGTTTGAGACATGACAACTCTATTTCCCACCAAATAAGGTCGACATAACTGACCTTGTATACTAAATTCATGGGATGATTTAAGGTCAATAATTATCTATAAATAACCCCTTAAATTCATTTCTAAATGGAGGATAATTTCATTATACATAATTATATCTCAAAAAATATACATATAATATCAATTTTAAGTATCATTTCTTAGGTTTTTACCTTGGAGTAGTAGCACTTGTCTTGTGGAGGTCTTGGATGCATAGGAGAAGTCTTGTAGACTAGAGCTGATTTGTCCTTGTGATCCTTACAAGCCAACTAGAGATGATTTATCCTTGTGATCCTTACAAGCCACAATGACCTCTTACAGACCTTGTATACTAAATTCATGGGATGATTTAAGGTCAATACTTATCTATAAATAACCCCTTAAATTCATTTCTAAATGGAGGATAATTTCATTATACATAATTATATCTCAAAAAATATACATATAATATCAATTTTAAGTATCATTTCTTAGGTTTTTACCTTGGAGTAGTAGCACTTGTCTTGTGGAGGTCTTGGATGCATAGGAGAAGTCTTGTAGACTAGAGCTGATTTATCCTTGTGATCCTTACAAGCCAACTAGAGATGATTTATCCTTGTGATCCTTACAAGCCATAATGACCTCTTACAGAGCACCATTGGCTAAGGTAGAGATTAAGGCATGATGGGTTCACTTCAATAAGGTAAATATATTTCTAACACCTTCATATTTTGATAAGTAGTTGTTATAGAAACTAATGGATTGAATTATATCTCTTCTTGCTTAGATTACTTCTATATTATCTTTAACAGAATTATATTTACTTTTTTATTGTCTTCCCCATTTACTCCACAAGCTTTGGTGAGCACAATATTAGCTTGTATATTCATTTACTAGATTATTTTACATGTTTATTTAGTATATTATTTTGATTAATTTTATTACAATCATAAGACCTAGCTAGGGTTATTATATGATTACATTTGACTAGAGGCCTTGGAAACCTCTCCTTTACCATTGTATGGTAAGATATCCATTATTTTAGGTTTAGAATATTCATCATTAGTCATGATCTTGATATAAAAAATTATTTCTAAGTGTATTGTTTGTTAATTGCCTTCTCCAATATTGGATATTACTAAGTAGGATAAGTTATAGATCTATCTTATTTTAGTTGCATATAGCTGGCACTATCATAGGATTTTTTTTCTCTCACTTTTTATATTATTTCAACTCTCTTTTATTCATTTTTTTCATTTGGTGGGATCTTAGGAAATTCAACACCCCTTTTTAATATAACTACCTTGGTTCTTAGGGGTCTTTTTATTCAATCATCTATGGGGTATTTCTCACACAATAGGTGGGAAAGTGATAATAAATGTAAAACTATAGTTATTTATGCATGGTTGTTTGAATGACATCAAATATCATATGGTCTCTTTAAGTGATGAAAAATTTACCTATATGTAGGAACCTAATTTTATGGAATAAGGTAGAAAGGATTGCCTTCATCTTATAGATCATATTTTAACTTGTATCTCTATCAATCATATAAAATTATTTCCACAAAGTCTTGGGACCCAATGTGGCCAAAGGCATGATGGTACCTATTGAGGTAAAATTGAGGATATTATAACATCACAAAGTGTTCCTAGTAATATATCAATTGGTTTCTCTATACACAAGTTTCTAAGGAATTGAAAATGGGAATCCATTTATAGTTTCCCCATCATCAACCATTACTTATTCTACATAATTATTATAGATCCATATTTATAGATACAAGGATGGATCTCCCCTTCTAGTCATTTTTGCATCTAGGGGTAAGATTTAGATGTTAAAAAAAGTAATAAAAATTTATCAAATTTTATCTAGGTGGGAACATATCTAGATTAATATGATATATTTGAGATTATGGTGGAGGCATGATAATATCTAGGTGGCATAATACCAAGGTATTGAGTAACACTGAATGATGGGCATGAAAGTTCTTGAGAAAGTCTAGGAAAGAGATGTGATAAAATGTCTTTGTAAGATCCAAAATTAAATCATAATTCCCCATAATTTTGAGGTTTATATCAATATCTAATACATTTTTCATGTAATGGGTTATGGGTTGATACTCTCTCATGTAAGTAAAAATGTTTGCATCTTCCTCAATTTTAATCTCCATAAATCTTATCATATAATTTTTTCCATGTGGCCCTAATTGGGGATCCACCTCAAGGTTGACTATATCAGAGGTAGGGGCCTCAATGTCATGAGTGCCAACTGGTGGGGGTTCATTTATTTAGATACTTTGTGGCTAGTTATGTATTGTGTATTTTTGGCAGCCTAGAAAGGTGTTTTGATAAATTCCCAAGTTGATATTTTGAAGTGATATGGACTGGTTGATTAATATTTAGGGTTTGCATTGACATTACCTAGAAACATTTGTAAAAGTATTTTCTATTAGTTCTTGGGGACTATTTAGATGAACTTATTTTACTTATATTAGGCATGAGTATCATGTCTAATGACTCTATGAAAAGGAAATAAACATTAGGATCATACTCCTTAGACCTTTGTTGTTGTATTTGTTAATTGAACCATTGTTGATTGTTGCTATGAAATAAGCGTTGATTATAATTATAGCTAATGTTTTGAAATTGACATTGGTTTTGGTTTTTCAATTGGGTGTTATAAGGATTTTAATTTAATTTGACCTTATGAATAGTATGTGGAGGTTTTTGATCTCTCATACCCATATTGTTATTGTTAGCAGGGTTATTATTATTCATAGTATGAGGTATATTATTGTTAAATATAGTTACCTTATTTTTTTGATCTATGACACCATCTATTGTGGCATTGTGATTCATATTTAGAAATTTAGGACCTTAATTTTTATAGTTTATATAGTTAAGTTTTTTATAGACTCAATTACTTTGGTTTGGGATGAATATCTTAACATTGGTCCCAAATGTTTTGCAACCATTTTCAATGGTTTATTGGTCGCTTCTGAGAGCACTTTAAAATGCTTCTTCATATGATAGATAAGGGAATTTCTTAAAATCTTCTCTCATCTCCTTATTTAGGGAGTGGAAGAAGAGATCACATAGTTACCTTTGGTCCATGTTTGGTGCACTAGAATATGAGAATAAGATTTTTTGCCATCTTATAATTAAATGGGTAACTAATTATTATGCTCTTAATTGATGTGTAAGAAATCTCATATGCCAGCCTTTAGTATTTTTTTCATAACATGGGATTTGACAAACTCAACCATTAGTTTTTGTAAAGAGTGAATAGACACCTTAAGGAGGCAAAAATACCAATAAAGGGTGATTCCTTCAATGATTTTTGGAAAAAAAATTGAAACCACCCAATCCAAAGGAAATATATTTCAAACAATTATAGGATATGCCTTGGCATGTGAATTAGGATCTCTTTCACCCTTGAATTTAGGGAGGGTGAGTAGGGGATATGGTGGTAAACATTCTCATATATTATGATTGAGGGGTTATTTCAAGTACTTATCATATATCACCATGTCATTTAAGTCTATTAAAGGC
>JARHVA010000985.1:435000-587500 GCA_037957365.1 Torreya grandis | reverse complement strand
ACTTTAGTTTCATTTAGGTATCTTTCCCTTCATGCAAACATTCTATCATTTATAATTACTCAATGTGTGTTTCATGTACACAACCATTAGTATTTTAACCTTCCAAAGATCCAAGTGTGCACATAAAATTATAATACCTTACTAAATTATAAAATCATTGGCTTGAAAATTTAATTAATAAACATTCTCAATAAACCAAGTGGTTGCCCCTCGAGAGCACATTTTTTGGGTTATACATAATGATTATACTATGTCAATTTTAATTGGAAAATTGATTTTTCTAGTCATTTTGGCACTATTTATAGGGAATGTGTCAATAATTATAATTTCAAATGGTTGAGATGAGATTTTTTCTTTCATATAAGTAAAATTATTATTTTTAGAAAAAAAATTCCCAATTTTTAGAAGTAAATTTCTTACTTTCTGGAAGTAAAATCCTACTTTCAAGAATAAAATTTCTTATTATATAACATAATATTTACTTATTTCAAGAGATAATTTACTAATTCAAAAAATATATTTTATTTTCCTTTAAATTATAGTAATTAAATTAAAAAAAACTCTTAAAACTAACCTTGTACTGGGTAGGGTAGAAAAACACAAAAAGAAGGTAGAAGTGTTTGTATATAATGTGAAAGAAGTTAGTTGGAAAGATTTTATTCTATGAAATTGAGCTTATGTTCAAAAGAATAAGTTGAGATATTTCCTAGAACAACACCACCTAAAAAAATGAATTTTTTTCCTACAACAACAAATAACTCACTTATAATTATAGAGATATGACCTATAACAATTGGATAAATAATTTTACCAACTCAACCAAAAATGTAATCATTACTTGGAAAGAAATAAAGGATAAGTTACTTATTAAGTATCAAGAGTACTAAAAATGAAGTGAATTTATAAGGAATTTTATATTCCCAATGTCATAAAATGAAGACAATCCATTGGAAGATTACTTGGAAAGGTTCATGTTTGGCCTGCATAAATCCAAACAAATCACTATGGAAAAAGAATCTATGAAGTTGGTATTTATGAAAGGAATTATGGATGAATACCTTGAATAATTGGATATAATGAGTATTGGACATGTATCATGACTGGAATTTAATGATATATGTTTTTTATACATAAATTAATCAATATAAATGATGAAAAAAACTCAAATCAACTGAACTTCATCACTTTGAACATCTAAATCCACCATTGGATTATCAAAGAAGGAAGTAAGTAATTTAATGTAAGACATGAAAAAAAAACATAAATATCTATTTGTATACACAATTGGATACATTATACACACATAGGAAGGAAGAGGAGATAATGCAAGCCTTGATGTATACTATCAAAATTATTTCAAGAATAAAATTGATTGTAAATGTCATATTGCCTATGTCAAAGTAGCTAGCATAAAAAAAAGAACATCCTGATATATTGGAGCTTAATTACATTACAGGAAATGGATTTAATATATTCAATGTTTCCCAATGAAAATTATGGACACAAAGACCATAAAATTTTGGTATTTCATTTAGTTATCCATATTTTAATTCATAATTTTCTGCTTCTCCTAATTATCATGCATTTACTTCTTGGAAACAACCATCCCAACCACAATACTAAAATAAGAATTGGAATTGTAAAAACCATCAATCCCAAAAAAATGGTAAAATAAATAAGTAGCCATGGCATCAAAAAAATAAGACACATAATTGGATTCAACCCTCTAACTAATTGCAATACCCATTGTGAGGTAATCAATGTTAGCTCAACAAAAACACTACTTTTCATCAATTTCCATAACCCCACATGCAACAAAGAACAAAATTAATTCCATTAAATCCCTCTACCTCTCCCTCTCCACCTCCACCTCCACCAATATCTCCATAATTTCCTAACCAACCTATACCCATTATAAATAATAAGTTGATATAGTTGACATATAATAATGATGTGATAACTTATCCCACTTAATCGATATAATTTGAAAATGTTCAACTCATTTCAAGAAATACAATTACAAATTCCAATCCACCCATATTAAAGAGCCTCATGAGGATATATAAAACACATAAATAAAACCCAAACCATATAATAAAAGTCTTAATCTTGAAACAACCACATCCATTGAACAAGTATCACCAACTAGTCTTCCTTTTGTAGAGAGACTCAATCTAAAAAAATAAGAACTAGAATGAGAGTTCGATTGTTTAGGTCATATAAAAAATGTGTGTCAGGATCCCTTTGTTAAAATAAATTAAGGATGTTACCATTTATACCAATCATTTTTTATAAATATACCTTAATAAACTTTGTTTAAGGAAAAAGATTTTAAGATTTTCTAAGTGGTTGGACAACTTGTGAATATAATTTTGGGCAATCATCCTGACCAAATAATATGCTTTAGGTATCCTAGTTGTCAATGTTTACATATATTTAACCCTCATTCACAATATATTTATTGATTTATTAATAACCATTAATTTCATAACCAAATAAACTATTATTAAACATAAACTTGTTTGCCATTGAGAGACACCCATTATTTTACAAATGGTTGATCATACAACTATAAAACCTAAGGGAGTCATAGATGAAATTTTTATAATAACAGGCTCATGGGAATATCCCACATATTTTAATACATTAAAAACCAAATAAAAAATACGTATATACCCTATTATCTTAGGAAAACCTTGACTATCTATAACTAATTCATTCATTGGCTACAAAGCTAGAAAAAGCTCATTTCCAATGGCAATACTAGAAATAAATATTTTTTGTATCCACCTACCAAACCTTCAATAAATGGAGAGAAATATCCATGTTTAGAGTGAAGGATGATAACCATGTTACCTTGTAAATATTTTTCACCATTGAATTCAACCCTTTATTAAAATAACAATATGAATACATAATTACTTCCAATGCCATACAAAACATGTATAATGATAAAATTCTTGAATGCACACATTATTCCATTCCTAATATTTTTCATAAAGAAGACATATTGGACACAAAATAGGATATTACTACTTTCATTATCTCCTACCACATAATTTTGTCTTGTTAATCTTCTAGGAAACATTGAATCCATGAAAACCTTACCAAAAAAAGTGGATATACTACTAGAAATACCCATTAATATATATAATATGTTGGATTCCCAACAAGAGATCCAACTAATCATCATGATTAAAAAATATAAAACAAAATTTACATGGGACTATCATGATATGTTGGGTACACCTATACATTTCAACTCATCATATATACATCAAGCAAGAGTACACACCCATTAGAAAACTTAAAATAAGGGTTAACCCTATCGTTTGGTAAATTGTAAAACATGAACTACAAAAATTATTGGATGAAGGCTTCATATAACCCATCTCTAACAACCAATGGGTTTTCCACTTGTCATTATTCCAAATAAGAAACTAAATTAGTGTATTTGTGTGTAAAATAGAGAGTTAGGCACTACCACAAGGAGAGATCACTTTCCTCTCCCATTCATTGACCAAGTTCTTGACACCATTTATAGAAATAAGTATTTATCTTTCTTATATTTCTTTAATGGATATAAGTAGTTCATAATTTCCCAACAATACTAAGATAATATAAAATTAAAATCACCTTGAGGTAATTATGATTATTAAGTCTACCATTAGGGTTATTCAATGTTCTTACTACCTTTCAAAGGGAGACCTTGAGGATTTTTGCTTATCTATCTCATTATTATTTTTAAATTTATAAGAATGACTTGATGGTCTATGGGTAAAATTATAATGAATCCCTCACAAACATAGAGAAAGTCCTCAAATGTTTTCAAGATAATAACTTGTTATTGAGTCACGATAAGTGTTAAATGCTCATGCAATAAATAATTATATTGGGACACCATATTTCAAACTAAATAATTGAGGTAGATCCTAATAATATAGTGTTAATAAAAAAAATTCACACCAAAAAATAATGATATATATGAATATTTCTAGCACATGTTAGATATTACTATAGGTTCATCACATACTTTAGAAATATATCATCTCCATTGGTTATTTTTATAGAAAAATATGCTAATTTTTAATGGACTAATGCATGTAAAAAATACTTCCAAACTCTCAAAGTATTACTTGTGACAACATCCATGTTGACAGGTATGGATTGGAAGATAACATTCCACATTCATGCTGATGCATCAGACATAACACCTGGGGTAGTCCTTGGGTAAAAATAAGGGTCACTCAACTACAATATATTTTTCACCATCATGAATCTATAACATGTAGATTTTAAATAAATATCCACAAATAAGGAGTTCCTTACCATACTCTAAACTATAAACAAATTTTGACATTACATTTCTAGTTATCTGATCTTTATTCATATTAGTCATCTTGATATTAAATATTTAATGAAAAAAATTAGTAAAAGGTAGGATAATTATATATATTTTATTATTAAAATAAATTTACATTAACATTATGGATAATCCTAGTGAAAATAATGTAGTTGCATATTTTTGTCTAGATTACATCTTCATGAAGCTAGTCCACTAGTAGATTATTCTTTTACTAATGAATATCTCTTTGAATTTAATTTTTACACTCTTTGGTTTGTATATATTAATGTATGGCTACATGTCAAACTCATAAAAATATTTCACCTAAGGAAAAATTTAATTTTATGGATAAAATAATCCCATATTCATAGATTTATTGATACCTATTCCACATTGGACCTAATTTTATCATGAGAAGATGTGTAAGAGAGGATGAAGTATTCTATATAATTATATAATTCCATGATGAACCTTGTGTGGGTTATTTTGTATAAAATATTACAACTTAAAAAAAATTTACCATCGGTTACCATTGGCATATTCTAGAGATGTTATTACATAGACTCACCAATGTGATATATGGCAACATATGGGGAAACCCACACATTTAAATGAGATACCACTTTATTATTATCTAGCCTTAGAGTATTTTTAAAAAAAATAGACTGACTTCGTTATCCCAAAAGACCCACCTTCTCAAATAAAGGATTATATTTTGGTATGTATAGAATACCTTACCAAATGGCTGGAAGTTCAAGATTTGACTCACCCACAAGATGAAAAGGAAATCCTTTATTAGTAAATATTTAAAAGATTTATATTTTCATGAGAGATAGTATTGATTAAGGTCCAAGTTCATGTTTTATCTAAATGCAACCCTTGTATGAGATTATGGAATCAAGCATAATAATTCCACTTCATATCATCCACAATCTAATAGCCAAGTAGATCTTAGTAGTAAAGAGTTGGAGAACATCCTTACTAAGAAAATAGATATACACCACCGTGATTGGGTAGAACATATTATAGAGGTTTTATGGGATTATACTACAACATATAAGACACCCAAAATATCCACACCATATGATTTGTTCTATGGTAAAAGTTTGTTTGTATTATATAGTTTTAACTTGAGACTCTAAGGATTGAAATAGAACTTGACATGGATTTGATGGTAGAACAAAAACAAGGGACTTGAAACTAAAATCTCTTAATTAAATGGGAATATATTATCTAAATCACACAAATATTTCATCCATAAAGGATAAAATGGAATGAAAATATCATTAAAACAAGGAAGTTCTAGCTAGGTGATTGGGCATTATTTTTGGACTCCAAATATAAGGACCATAAAGACAAAATTAAGACTAGATGGTTATGTCCTTATGATGTATAAAATGTGTTGGAAAATGGATTATTCAAGATAAGAAAAATTAATTTGGTAAAATTCTCCTTTATGGTCAATTAACACCATTTAAAGTTATACAAGAAACATCTCTCTAGAGTTTTCATTTAAAATCTCATGACTAAAGGCCAACCTCGTAGAGACATGTAAATCAATTGTATATTAGGTAAAAAATCTAAAAAAATTATTGGTTAATCATTAGAACTTATTATATTCTAAAAAAGATATTTAAAATCCAATTAAATAGATTAAGTACATCACACAACAATTTTGATTAGAAAACCAAATTGTTAGCTGGCTAAAACTGAATAAATAGGGCTTGAGTGGAAAACAAGCTTGTCTAACCACTTAGGAGTTAAAAAATTATAAAAATACTAATGTGTAAAATCAACTTGTTAACCTCCTAGTATAAAAACAATAATAAAGGCCATGTGATATTAGTCAATACTAAATTTTAGTTGATACAAGTCCACAATGTTAAAATTCAAACCTACACCATCTAGACATGCAACATCCAAACCTATACGTAAATATCTACACCTAAAAAATATAACATTGTAGGTAAACATCTATGCCCAAAATATCCAAATCTATATAGATAATAATTTTAGACTAATATAGGCAACTCTCTTTCAACCTATAACATCTATATGCAACTCTATTTAGACCTATAACATGTACACGAGTCCTTTAGCAAGATAGATCCTTATTCACATAATAGTTTTAGTATTTGTCATATTAGATTGAATCAAAAGTGAACTGATTGCATATTTTCTTATTTTTTCTAAATAGGTTTTTATATATGCATACCATACTACAGGTTCCCAAAATGCACCTATAGAACTGCTACCTCTTTCCTTCTTACAAAGTTGTCATCTCTAGCAAAAATCTACGACCTTCCACCCCAACTTACTTATTTGTTGACCACATGAGATTGTCCTTAGGGGCATTAAATTATTTAATGATGGCCTCAACATAATTTTCAAACCTAAATTGGATGAGGATCCTCTTATGGGTAGATAGGGTTAAGAATATGTAAATGAATAAGCACAAAGGTGATAAATAGATCTATAGCAGGCCAATTAATCATATAACTCAAATAGGACATGTATTCAATTTATCATGTTGAGATATGCTAAGAATAGAAAGAATAACTATGTTAGATATTTTAATGATAAAAAAATAATATACTTAGCTAGTTATAATGATAATATAGATCTAGATCTTGAACATGTAAGAAGCATACTAGAAGATTATTATGGAATAGTAACAAAATTATAGATTGTGTGCCTCTATAGCCATAGACACTTGCATCAGCATTAAACTATTATGTCAATGCTAGTTCCTAAATAAAAAATATGTTTAAAGTATAGAATAACTATTGTAATAATATGTGACCACATGTATGCTTATGGGTTTGTCATCACCTTCAATCTAGTGCATTTAGATATAGGTCATCGATTGTCGCTCCTTGTCAAATGATCAAACCTTAGTTATTCATATCCAAATTAGTTATGGTAAAAATTGGTTAGTGGGAACATAGTGTAAGGCTACCCCAAAGACCCCTTTGTCAATGAGTATTTCCTATATAGTCAATACTCTAAATAGGCCTTAAACTTATGTATTTATCCCCTAAGTGTTGGATTATATGTGAATCATGCCATATGTGATAACTAAATACAATAATGACCTAGATTATAAGTTTTAAAATATATATCATAGGCCAATCCTTTAGTACCTCAAACTTATAGATGTGTTCTCCCTATGACCCATATGGAAATAAGATAAAATAGGAAATATTTTCTCAATTGAATGCTCTTTGGTATGAATTTAGATTTGTGATAGGTGACGAATGAACAAGGGTTGATGTTATATTTAAAACAATATTATTAGAGAATATGTCACATAATATTACTTATTCTAACCATTAGGATACATTTCATTTAAAAATTAAATGACTTTAGGACACTAGAAACTTGCCTCGAGTAAGGACACTTATAATGACATGTGTCTGACTGGGATGTAAGTGTCAAGTCAATTGGAAAATAAGTGCAGGTCCATAACTTGAATATATAAAATATAAGTAGTTTTAATAAATTTGGGAAAGATATGAGGTCTAGGTTATCAAAATAATATCGGTTGGATTAGGAGATAGGCCAAGGGTAACAAGCGAGAGCATATGCAAGACTTACATAAATAAGAGAGGTATATAAATAAGAGGAAAAACCAAAGTTTGAGTTTTTCTGATTGTAAAAGTTTGAGGTTATATATTATTTATAAATATCATCTACATTCTACTCCCCTTTAATCTAGTAATGAAATTTATAGTTTAAAGGAAAGGAGTGCATACCTAGTGTGTATAACACACCTTATCTTTGATTGGATCCAACTTTAGTGATTTTTTGGTGACTAAAATGCAACCAAGAGCATGTTATAGTATATAATCAATGTATATAGTATAAATATTAAAGTCTCAAAATGATTGAACTTGAAAGAGATCAAATTTTAGGAGTACACCTATGTATCAATGTAACCATCTTATATTTTGACAATTTCATTTGAAATATTCATCATTATGAATCACTAAAATTGAGGTTAAGACAAGTATATAATATATAAAGTGAATATATATAAGGAGATATAGAGATATAGATATAATTAGGCACATTCCCTAACCTTGGAGAAAAAATATATTACCACCTGATAGTTGAGACTAGGTTAACTATGTAACCCCATCATACTTATAACTCAGTGAGTCTAAGTGAAACAAGTCAACTCATGATATCAAACTAGTGAGGTTGGATGATAAAATCAATTCTAACCTAAAAACTTGGAAATATTGAGTTATTTAATCACCTCAACCATACCAAACAAAGAACTAACTAGTATTGTAGATTGGCTCAATATAATCTTTAAAATTTTAACCTAGTGGGTGGTGATAGTCTGTGAAAGTGTTTTGAATTTAAAACTTGTAGACATAAGAACTAAGGTAAACATCTTGATAAATACTACTTGGTATAAAATGGGTAGCCTATATTTGAGACCTTCCCCTCATGTGTTCTTCATGGCCACTAAAACCTGAGCACAACCTATCAGGATTCTAAAAAATGTGGTTGTAGATATCATGGGCATAGAATTCCATGCTAACTTTGAAGCAATAGAGTAAGCAAAATAGGATAACTACTTGATTCTTCTAGGAATGCCATGGTTTTATGAGAATAATGTAGATATGCACTCTAAAAGATAATACATGACCCTTAAAAATGGAAAAGAGAGAGTAGTCATACCTCTTTCAAATGACCAAGGACCCCCTATGTCAAGAGCATGGATTTTGAAGATGAAATCAACCATATATATATAATAAAAATATAAGGCATGATAATTTAGATCCAAACAATTAAGGAATCCTCTATTGATAAGATTTATAGTTGGCCTCATATACCACATATGTTACTTATGACAAATGGGTCAAGGAAGCATATGAGATAACTAGATGATGGTGATTTGTGGTGTGAGTGAAGATGCCAAAACCATTAAAGATAGGTTAGATAAAGATTGATCATGATCTTAAAATATGTATCACTTGTGCCAAGAAAAGGGGAAAAAGAGAGTTCTACATCATTAAGGGTAAGCTTGTTGGAATCCCAATGTATGAATTAATATTGTAGAAGACTATGTCCATGACATTGAGTTATTTATACCAAAGGAGGTGGATATAATGGGTATAATATTTTACACATTGAAAAACACTACCACTCATTTATTGGTGATGCAGAAGCCTAGATTGCTAATTTGGCAAGATGTAAAGGTGGACATTTTTACTAGATTTGGAGAAAAATGAGGACCTATACATTTTAGCTTAGTTTGATGAATCTAATTGGATGGAATATGTATAAAACTTTATAAATAAACATGGACTATTTTTAGTGGATTCACCCTGATAAATCTATGGGTGCATGCCTTTTATATAACCTTAAAGACTTGGACATGGGCATGGTACATAGTAAATGATATGTTCCATGAAATGATAGATTGGGATGCACTTAAGGTGTAATTTATTCATACATTTTCCTTTTCTTTGTAAAACATTGAAGTAATTGAATCATTATGATAATTTAAAGGTTAGTGTTTGAGAACACTCCTATATTAGAAGAGCACCTAAGGGACATGTTTGGTGAAAAAAGGTTAGCACTCCTATCCTTCTTCAAAGAAAAATATGTAAACAATGACTCTAGTGATGAATATGATGTCACTTAGAAAGTGTGCAATTGGAATAATTTGGCTATAAATAAGAAGTTAGTGTGCTAAGTTGAGGATGGTACCCTTTAATAAGAAGATATTATCCATATTTAAGTACAAATAACTGAAGGAAGTAGATATGTCATGGATTCACACTAGGAGAATCAGGAACATTACCAGACATGATTAAAAAATACCAAGGTAGATATCATCTTGGAGGGGGAACCCAAAATTGCCACTCTTGACACCTATTGATCTGATGTAAAACTAGTGCATATTTTTGATTTAATGAAAAAATTTCAAGACATATTCCAATGAAATTATAAGGATATGAAAGGCATTCAACCATCCATTGAAAAGATGAGTATCAAACTAGTCGATAACATGAGACCAATTAAGAAGTAACCCTATAGAATGAACCCAAATCTTCATGCTAAGGTCAAAATTGAGATAGATGGCATGATAGCCATAAGATTTATTTGCCTAGTACAAGATTACAAATAGGTCATCCCCATGGTCATCAATATATAAATGGATGGGCACATTCAAATTTTCATTGACTATAGGTTCTTAAATTCTACTTGCATGATCGACACCTTCCCAAATCCATTCATGGATGAAATATTGAAAGGCATCATAGACTAAACAATAACATGTTTACTAATGGACTTTTAGGTTGCCATCAAGTTTAGATCAAGGAGGAAGATAAGATTAAAAAACACCTTTACAACTTAGTGAGGATGTTTCATGTATAAAGTGATTCCCTTTGGGCTAAAGAATGTACCAATAATTTTCTCCTAGGTGGTGATAATAGCATTCAAAGACTTTATTCACAAGTACTTGTAAGTGTGTTTAGATGATTGGATAATGTATGGACTAGTAAAATATCACTATAAAAAATTTTACCTAATGTTTTAAAGGTTCTAATAGTTTGAAATCTCTTTGAATCTCAAGAAGTGTATTTTTATGATGTCATTTGGCACATCATTTGTAAGGATGGTCTGCTCATTCATCCAACCAAAATTGTAATCATCCTTAAACTTGAAACACCATCAATGTATAAATACATCCACACCTTTCTTGGACATTGTATATATTATAGGAAATTTATAAGAAATTATGCTAGAAGTTAATGCTATGAAATTATAGTGAAAAAAAAGACCCCCATTAATGAGCATATGGTAGCATATTTTAGTAGATTTTGTGGATCTCAAAGATGTCAGCCATTAAATTGGTCAATGAGAGTACAGTATGATACCAAATTTGGTATAGGTAGGCACTTTAATTATTATTTTAAAGAGATTAGAGCAAGTAGCTAAAGCTACTAGAAATAGAAAATGAGTTCCCCACAGTGTTCTTAAGTGTGAGTAAAAGAGGTAATAGGAGATTGTGTCTCACCCTAAGTTAAAGAGGAGGAAAATGAACAAAATTTGAAATGGAAGTGTGAAAGTAGAGGTTTCATCAAGATAAATAGTCCACTATTAAAGCTCAAAATCTAAACATGCAATCACATTTTAGATGGTTATGAATCAAACTAGATACCATTTCAAGCTTTGATAGGGTCAATCACTCACACTCTAACACTAATAGATTTAGGATGGGGAAGAAAAGACTAATCATAAGATCACTAAATGCACACAAGGATGTGAATAAAGAAAAAGGAGTGTGAGAAGTAGCCATAACAAAATATAAGGCATAAATTATAGAGGAGTTAGCACTATGGAGATTGATCCAACTACAAGTTTAAAGCTTTCCTAATAGGGTATTTTCTAGAAGTCATGATAGGGGAAAATGGGTATCCTTCACCCATGTATGTAAGTTAAAATAATACAACCAAATAATGGAAAATAATAAATAAGAGATGAATAAAGATTTAATGGTGGATATATGAAAAAATACAAAGGAAGGCACCATGCTCTTTAATCTCTCCATCAAAGACAAGTTGAAAACTATGGGTGCAACATAACTCTTTGAGCTGCCAAGATTTGTCAAGCTAGAAGACCAAGTGCATTTCCTTCTCTCGTAGATGCATGGTGACTAGTTCTATTTTTTTAGATAGTACATGATAATTTTTGAGAGACACATAATAAAAATTACATGCATACCTTGCTCATATACAAATATAAGGGAGATGATAGATGATAATGTATAAGTGGAAAGGGTTACTATGCTCCTGAGCTATTACAAGTCAACATTTGTATTCCCCATTAAATAAATTAAGGACCTAAGCACAAGGGAGGTAGTCCACTTAGTAAATTCCAAACATTACCATAGTGGTTGATAGTTAGATTTCATCAAAACCTTCCTTTTCATTGCCCACCACTTGGTGTAGGCACAAATCTTCAACATCTCTAAATTGATTATATAAGATATTATAAAGAATGCACAAGAGTGCCATTAAATATGCAAGACTTTATGATGGGGGTTTGTGCTTATCATAATGTTAATGAAGGAGATAAGTTTTCCAAATGGAAACAATGACTAGTTATGGGTGTTTACACCAAATCACAAATCCCCAATGGTGAAGTACTAGGACTACATTTGCTCCCCCATTTTTTTATAAATATATAAAACCAGAGTGCAGGGGTGGTTTCATAAGTATGTAGATGCCTTTGGAAAGGATGGATGTATCCCATAATAAATCAATCAAAATCTTATGGGAATTATGACCTTCACCATGATTCAAAACTTCTATGTGGTGCAATTAGTGTTCATAGATGGAAATATTTCAGGTTGGCTCTTATTGACTTATGAATTTTTGGCCAAATACTTCATGGTGGTGCTTAAAAGGATCGTGAATTCCCAATATATTGATATCTATGCCAAGGCCATGGATTATGAAAGTAAGATGATGAGGCACCAATTTGTGCACCCTAAAATCAAGGAAACCAAGGATGAGGAGGAGGATAGTGATAGACTTGAAATTAGTCCCCTATAGAGGGTTATAATTAATGAGAAAATTTTCAACTTCTATTATGAGATGAATCTATGTAAGAAGGGTGGATATCTTGGAAAATATGAATAGTACCCAATCATAGCTAGTGATGGAGGAAACTATGCACCAAAATTCCAAGAAAAGTCACTTCAAAGGAAGCAAAGTGAAAAATAGAAGAAATTACAAAGTGCATATAGTTAAAGATAGCCTTTGAGGAACCAATCGTACCACCTATGCCAAAGGAGCACATAACATTCAAAAAATGGATGCTTCTTCCAATAAGAATCCAAGAAAGACTAAGAACCTTTAGCATTTCCCATCAAGACCCTTGTGGACATGGAGAAATAGGTAGCCCTAGTACCTATAATAGAAGAAGATACTAAAGAAGATAGGGTAGGAATTTATATCCTACAAATGGAGGAAGGTGAAGAGGAGCTCAGTGTTGAAAACAT
This sequence comes from Torreya grandis, assembly GCA_037957365.1. NCBI lineage: Eukaryota > Viridiplantae > Streptophyta > Pinopsida > Cupressales > Taxaceae > Torreya > Torreya grandis. The sequence continues at coordinate 574,124 of JARHVA010000985.1, read as the reverse complement.
TTAGGAGGCCTTATAAACAAGTATGGATGTACCTCTAAAAGAAACTAATGAAATGTAAACCCTTACCTCTCTTTCAACCTTGCTAAATATCCCACCAAAGAAGATAATGTTGACGTCCAACGATAAGGTTTCCTAGTGGCTCCTCAATCTACTTAGAAAAAAGCATCCTACAAGAAGATGGGACTCAATGAGGAATATATAAGCCAATTTATGGTACTTGAAGTAAATTTGAAACTTGAACTTAAATAAAAGAAGGTTGAGCTGGATAAGAAGGCCCAAAAAGTACCATCAATAATAGAAATAGAAATAGAGGTGATCAAATAAGCACCAAGTTGTTTTACCAAACAAATAGAATAAGTTGTTAAGGTACACCCAAGTAATGAAGGGGTTTCTAAACCAAAATAAGGTAATGATGGCACCTAAAAGAAACAAAATGAGATATTTGAGATGAACCAATAGCAATAAGGTGACCTTGATGCTGAAGGTATAATCCTTAAAATAAAAATTGAGAAGCCCCCGAATGAAGAAATGGATAAGAAGAAGTTTGATCAAGAAACCCCCAAGTACCAAATAGTTAAATTCTCAAAGGAGAATACAAAAAATATCAGTGATGCCAGTGAAGGTGAAGAAGCACACATTAAGGAGAAGGTCATCATCATAAAGTGTGACAAAGATCTCAACATCAAAGAAACCATGTAGAAGGATTTGGAGGATGAGGATTTTACTTGTACAAAGGTATCACCCCAAAAGCAACCATGACAAGGATGCACAAGACAATTTAATTTTCACTAGACTATTATATGGATAATCCCCAATTTTAGACATCGAAGGATAAAACTTCAAGCCTATAGGATATGAAGAAAAGGGCATGAATCTCTCCTTCTTGACCCTTAGGCCTTGAACCTAGTCTAATCTAGAAGTGTGTTAATAAGAATGGATACAAAAGTAATGCACCAAAATTTCATAAATGATGGAAAGGTTCTAAAAATAAAGAAAAAACTCAAGGAATTTTTGGTAATTTGGCCTATCAAGGGAAAATTCCACCCCTATAATCCAAAACTTCTCAGGTACCATTATAAGCCTATTCAAAGTGGTCTAAATTATGTATTTTGACAAAAAAAAGTTAAGTATTGGCCATTTAATGATTAAATTAGAATAAAAAATTCATAAAAACATTAAAATTACCTTCAATAAATTTCATTTTAATTACATTATCCTTAGTCATAAGTTTCACAAGTTAAAAATGTCATTTTATGCAATCTTAAGACTTAAAAAAAAGACCATTTTGAGACCACATGTGCCAAATTTGGCCCCCAAAAGTGTGTAAAAGGATTTAATTGTTTTTTTATAATTATAATTAGTTTTTTATATCCTCTTCATACTTTAAAAGTGGTGGTGGAAGACTTAAGTTATCAATAAAAGGCAAAAATAACCCATTTTCATGCATTTTTCATTAAAGAGTACAAACTTATATGACCATCCATACAATTGAAGCCATGAGAAGGAAAATAAAGGAATAAAAAGGGTTAAATAATAAATAAAATTCAAAAATACGAAATATAGGCTAAAAATTGGTGCCCTATAGTCACCTTGCTAGTTTACACACAAGGAGAGTTCTTCAAGTTTGCAGGTGGTACGACCATGATAGAGAAAATCTAGGTCTACAATTTTGGCCAAAGAAAGTAGACTCATAAATATTCCATCTAGAGTAAGTGGTTATAAATTTTTTCTCCTCTCTTTAATGAATCATCCCTCTTAATTCAAGGCACATATCAACTCTCTTGCATCTAGGAAGGTAATCAATTTTCTACAATTTCTCCTCACCAGGGCATCATATTAAGAAACTTAAAGTTTGTAAATCTTATTAAGAACATGATTCACCCTTACATGTTATTATTTAGGTCATTTTCACACATTTGAATACAAAATAGATATAAATAGGGTAAGAGAGTGAACTTATGTAGTATACAAGCAAAGGATGAGGAATTGTATAGTCTATGAGAGAGAAAGGGTTTCAAAGATTTGTTGGTTTCATGTTTACATGGATGTCCTTCATGTTATTATGTTTTCCAAGAAAAATTATCAAAATTTCTCAAATTATTCATATCATATCCCATTATTGTGTTATTAATCATCTCAACATCCTTATTTAGCAAATAGTAAGGTTTCTTAGCATATTTTAAGGTACTTAGCATAGATCTAGCTTTAAAATTCAACCTATTATCCTCTTCCAATTGCCTCCAAATTGTTGTATCAGATAGAGGATAGGATCACAATTCCATAAGAACTTTAATATATACTTATAATACTAATTGGGTCATATTTTCACTCCATTTTGGTCCATCCCATCATTTCAAGGTCATACACAACCATTTCCCACTATGTTTATACTTTGTTCACTCTTCATTCAAGTTTCCCATCCTCCATTCATGGTCATCACCCATTCCACTCATATCCATATCAAAATTAATTACAAATAGGGTTCAATAAAAATTTAATGAAATCATCGTCACTCAAAGAGGTAATATTACAAGAAACCACCACCTATAACCAAGAAGTTGACCTATAACAAGTCAAGAGTATAGTCATGGTTTTTATGAAGTATATAATCCAATGGTAGATAGAGATATATTTTAAAATTTCTATGCTTAATAATCCCATAATGTGGTATTGGTTTGAATAATAGGATTCATAATCATGTTTGGTGACCTTCTCAAGGTCCTACACAATCTTTATCTATACAATGGAACATAGTGCAGTCATCCTACAATTGAGAAAGGGCATGATCTTTGGAAGGTTTGGTCATGACATGAGTGTGTGGTTAAGATGAAAAATAATGAAGAATTATTTATCTAAATAATACCTCCATTCATGTCATAAATACTTAAGAGACACTCATTTACTTATAATTAAGGTTCCTTGAGACACCTACAGGCCTATGTTAATTCAAGTCAAGCCTACTTGGTAGCTTTAGGACTCTTCTAGGATTTTGGAGGATGTTTAACACTACCAAGTTCATGCATGAAATATTGAGATGAATAAACTCAATAAATATCTTAGTAAGGATATGTGTGAACTATTTAGGTTTAAATAGGGCTAAAGAGGCATAATAGAGACCTAAAGCCAACTCAGGGGGAACTACAACCAAGGAGGTGGACTATGCTCTTGAGGACACCTAAAGGACAAATACATTCAAGGGAGAGTTTTGAAATTATTAAGAAAAAATGTTATGATAATGAATTAATTTATGTCATTACATATTGTTCAAACTATCCAATCACCTTTAAACCCTAATCTAGTTCATACACATACCTACAATCAGTATCAAGCATAATCAAGGGTAAGAGAGGAAGTTTGTTTTCAAAGAAGGTCATGATGGTATGGATTGAAGGAGACATATTATTATAAAAGAGATGAATTTAAATTTTTTTATCAAGTGAATTCAATTAATAGGCACCAAACCAAACTCAGTCATACACCTTAAAAATTAACACTTATAGCCTTCTTAAGTGAACAAACCCATCTAAAAGCTTATGGAGGATGATAACACAATGATCTAACATAGTTTCATGATTAAAGAGGATGATTAAGGAGGAATTATTATGATATAAGATCATATAGAGGATTAGGATGGTGATATAAATAATTCTATAGTCAATCCTACCTTAAGAGACACACCTATAACCTTGAGGCTAAAGGCATATCTTCAAGCTCATGAAATTCATCAGAGCACAATGGTTTATAAAGTGATTTTTATATTAAAGATAATTATTCATGGAAACCTTGAGGTATTAAATCATAAAAATAATAAAAATGAGTCTCCAAACATAATACTTAGTCAATGGTCAACTAAAAATGTCATCTACAACCATATAAAAACATAGGCTTTCTTCAAGTTGGCATGGAGATAGAACATAGTCAATGGTAATGTTTCATGATAAGTATAGAGATTTAATGAAATAATTATCTTTTTATATTATCAATAATATTAATATGTTTATATAATAAATTTTATAGTCAGTCATACTCCTTAAATAATCCATACCTATAGCCACATCAAAGACAAATTCCTCTTTCACTATCACATGTTGGAAAAAGGAAAACTCAAGATAATTTTATGAAGGAGTAAACATATGGACATATTAATAAATAATAAAGTGAAAAATAGACATATTAGAAACTTTTTAATAAGGCTATGGAACTGCTAAGCATGAATGTGAAGATGAAGGTACATGATTGTATGAATATTGATTATGTGAAGGCCTAATAACATAGTTTAAGGTGTCAGGTGGCTAGAAGGAGAATACATGTGAGGTTTTAAATGGTGTAAATAATATTAAAGGAAAAAATTCATGATTAAATTATCCCTAAATACTTATTCACCTCAAAATAGTACACCTACAACACTATTGATAGCAAGCAGGCCAACTTATTGAAGGAGTAGGGTCTTTAGAAAAGTTGCATAGGTCTGAAAGTTTACCAATAGAGGGTGAAAACATTTAAATGAGTATTTTAATGACACATTTTAAGCACATTAATCATTTTATATCTCAATACAAGGTGAAAATAGTAAAAACATAATCTTAGGACTGAACAAGCATGCAACCTACTACTAAATGTTGAGAAAATCCACTAGGCCAAAATATGCATCTTCCAATCATGAAATTTGGTAGAGTTGATTATTGTGACTTGATAAACCTATAAAATATATTTTTGAGGTAATTTTATGAGAGGAACCATTCACTATTTTTACACATTCATTAGCCTATCTAATCACAGTCATAGTTGGAATAAGCATACTTCTTGAAGAGTATTAAGGTGTGGCAAGAAGGTTTCAAATAATTTTAAGTGTTTTTTAAACATAATCATATGATTTTCAATCTATAAAACACCTTTAAAGAGTGTTCACACTCAAAAATCCATGCAAGCACACACAAGTAGGTAGTCATCCCCATAGGTAGTTTTATGAGGCTTTAAGGCAAATAAATTATTGGATGAACAAGGTGAAGACATAGAAGATGAAATATAATGGGGAAAAATGATTTTTCATCCCACATATAATCCTATATGTTATCAAGATATTCAAACTCATATTTGGATAAATTAGGCCTTAAAGTAGTTTTAGGCCTATAAGGCATGTATCACTTGAAGACACTACAAGCTAAGATGACATCATGAAAATATATAATGAGATGGTACAATTTGTAAGAATTTGTATTCAAGCAAAGAATATCAATGGATAAGCCATTTTTGGTCTTAAGAAGGAATTCAAACTTTGTAATTTTAGACACTTATTCAAGCCACCTGATCAAGTGCTCATATCTTTCACCACATGAAGATTTTGGTAAAATTATCTTAGAATGATTTTAAGAACCATATGTAATTATAATTCATGAAAATTTTAGTTTGGTTGAGGGGATGTACTTTATGAACAATCGCTAAGAACATAAGCATGCCTAGAATGCTTGTAAACCCTATAGGAAAATTTCTTTATGGAGGTATCTTTTCATACCTTTTTTTATGGAAACCCAATAGTATCAAGGAAGTTGGGGGGTCTATACACTAAATATTCATGGAAAGAAGTTTGGGTTTGGAGGACTGTACTTTATGGGCCATCATTAAGAAGGTTCACCTCCAAAACCCTCCCAAATTGTCATAGTGATCATTTTTGAGAAATTTTTATTTTCTTGCCATAAAAACCTATGATTACACCTAAAAAATCTTTAAAAATGAAGTAAAATTGTATAATTTTTAATTAATGGTATTTTGTTTTACATAATTATACAAATCATGGTAGAAAAAATTGAAGAAAAAGTGTTAAAAGGAGAGATATAATGTAGTCTAAAGCATTCCAATCCATAGAGGGTGAATCTTGAGAATTTTTATTCATCCCAAAATCTTCATATGATCAAAAATACTATTGGAAGTGTCCTTATCATCTCATCTAAAATAGCCACTCTGTAGGAAATTTAGGTAGTTTGACCTAGTCAACTAGTTTGACTAAGTTACAGGTGTTTTTTCATCAAAAAGAGATATTTCATGATATGATGACTTATTTCAGATCTAATATCACCATGTTTTTAGGTATTTAGAGTTATATTCAGGTTTTCAATAGCCATCAAGTGTAATAATTAGGCTACTAAGCCTATGTGGCCTAGTAGGCTTATTTGATCAAATCAAATAAAGATGAAATTGGAATTAAAGTGATAAAAAGTGAGGTTATGTGGATTTATCATGCCAAATATATAGTCTTCAAGTGGATCTTACATGCACTTTCAGTCTTCAAGTTTTAGTTCTTTCAAGGGAGGGCTTAGGAAGCAATTAACTAGTCTTGAGAGCCAATCACTCTGAGTTGAATAAACATAAGTTGACAAATAATCCATGCACAATCCATGGTTTCCATACAAGATAATTCATCCAATTATCTTGATATTATGTCAAGGGGAGTAGAATAAACTAAAAAATGGCATAAAATGTTAAGGATCTTTGATAATTCAAGATGGCCCACCATCCCTTTCCAATGCCAAAGAGTTCATGCAAGGAGCCATGTAAGGAGTTTCAACAAAAGAGATATCTTAAGGATTATTTGTTTCAAGTTAAAGATGATTTGGACTTGAGTTAATGCTTAATTTACCTACTCTTCTCTCTTCTACACCAATATATTGGCTTTCTACATTATCAAGTTATATATATTTAGGATTTCAAGCCTATTTTCAAGATTCCTCTCTTGGGAATGATTAAACTCTACCAATATTGATCTTTATAAACCACTTGAGTAAATAAAATTACTATTTTATATTCCTATATTGTGGTATAGTGTGTTATATTAGTTTTATTTGTACATGTGTAGCATTTTCTCCCTTGGCAGGTCTTGATCTCACCTAGCTACTAGTATGATATCTTATGCAGGTCATATATAGTGTTTGATGTTGATTGATTTACCTGATAATGGATATAATGACTAGTTAGTATCTTGAATTAGGCCTATTCCATCATTTCCCTCATGTTTTGGTCACTTGATGAAACCTCTATGTGAAATATTGTTGCATAGGAGTCATTTGGTGTTGTAGATTTAGTCATTACTTTTCTTATAAATGTTGTAGGAGCTCAAATTGAGTGAAGGAACATTAATATAGGTGTATCACCATCATTAGAATAGATTTCCCTTTTAGTTATCCCTCTTACCATTTTCACCCAAAAATTATAGTAGATTTTAGTAAATAGATCAAAGTGATACATTAGAAGAGATAACCTCACAAATCTAGAGGTCTGGTCTAAGTGTAGGTGTCCCAAAACTTAGACCATTCTAATGTTAATCTAGGTTTGAAGGAGATCCTGAGAAATTAGTGTTCAATAAGGTGATATCTAGGTTGTTAAAAATTTTGTCATGCTTAGTGGGACATAGATCTAGCCATTGGAGTAAAATTTGTAGAATATTGATCTTCAAAAGCAATTTCAAGTACTCATATGGCCCTTATCTCTAAGGTAAAAGGAACATTTTGTCCATAATTCATACATTTTCATGTGTTTTCTAGGCTATGCCAGCCTATGGAGATGAATTCTATCATTCACCTCCTTACCAATAGTTCCTATATGATCCATATACATCTCATCCTCAAACATATCAACCCTATGTTGATCCATATCATACTTATGATTAGCCTCACCAACCATATATAGATCATAATCAATAGTATGAAAGCTCATACCAGTCCTATTATTACTCTCATGAATCTTATTATCTTCCAAATCAACCCAATCAAGTTTTAAGACAATCCATTTCTAGATTAAAATAAACATTGTTTGGCTATGAGAAACATGTGGTAAGCATAGACACTCAAAAGAGTTATGGAAATGAGATCTACAAGCATCAAATTAAGAACACGAGATTTTATATTAGGCTAAAGAGGTATACACATCTTTCATAAAGCAAGGCCATTCAAAGTTTAGTGCAGATATCCTTGACATAGGTGGTCTAATTATAAGCATTAAAGAGAGGTTGGTGGTCTATGAGAAGCACTAGGTTCACCAAAATCAATAGCATGTTCCCATAGATTTTCCCTTTTCCCTTCATAAATGTTAAATCAACGTATATCACAACCCTCAAGATTCTATCCAAGCCTTGTTAAGCTTTCCTACTTGGAATTCCATTGAAGAGAGACCTCAAAAGGTATAATATGAGTATTTTGAAGAGGATAATATTCATGTTTCATATCAGATCATACAATAACCTTCATCTTCAATTTTTTAGGGAGACATCTCTAATTAGTTGGTTCATTATTTTGAGGCTCATCTAGCTAAATAGATTGAGCTTGAAAATCAAAATCTTTAGTATTCAATGGTAGCTACAAAGGCAACATAATCTCAACAAGTTATAGTTCCTTCATTCACACCTATGTCTAAAATAAGTGCAAAGGAATAAGTTACTAAACCCAAGTTCATGACTTGAAATAAAATGCAACAGTGTAGGGAGAAATAAGACCATTCAAGTATAAATCCAAGTGTTATTTTGGAAAGTAAGTATAAGATCATTTAGTCTCCACTCCTTTCTCCTCAGAAGCCAAAGACCTCTCTTTCATGGAAAATTATTCAAGATAACTTGTAGTAGAGAGAGGAGGTAAAAGAGATTCAAGTTGAGCATCATCATGAGTAGAATCAATCATCTATAGTAACACTTTTGGACCTTTATCATCTTATTGAGTATTTTTAGGGGTCTACCATACCAATTCTTGAGAAGGAACCTCTCCTTTGTAAGATGAATAGAAAAGTTTTAACTAAAGTGATAGGATATGAGAAATAGGTTTTAGTTCAAGGTAAAGAGGATATCATCATTGAGACACTTATTGATAAGGATAGCCATGACTTAGTCTTTCATAATGTCAAAGAAGATGAGTTGCAAGATGAGCTTTAGATACAAGATAACACACAAGAAGAAGATGTTCTAGATGTGTAACAATAAATTGTCTATCAATATGTTTTTGATAACATAGTAGTTTTCTCACATTAAGATGTCTATCAAGAATTTGCAGTAGTTATCATTGATGAGTGTAATCCAACTGTTGACCAAATTTGACCCTATAGGTCAAATTAGGACCCCTATAGGTAAAAAGTTTTATTTTAAGAATTTTATGGGTCTAATATTATGTAATGAGGTGTATTATAAGTTAATTCGTGTCATTTAATTTTTTATTAGCATTGGTCATTAGTCTTTTTAATATTTATGTCTTTTTGAGTCATTTTGGGGGCAAAAATAGAGCATTAAATTAGTTGTATAGCCTCCTTGGGAGATGTGAAGGTTTAAAAGGATTATTTCATACCCTATGTGTTCTCATATGTCTTAAGTAACTATTTCTAACTGAAAAGTGGTAGATTCCTCAAGAAAAAGGCAATTTCTTAGAGAAACAGAACATTTAATGAGGTGTATAGAATTGTATGGAGTCCTACAATTAAGGACATTTCAGGAGTGTCCCTTGGTATTCCATACACTTTTTTCATTGATTAGTTTGATTATAAGCTCAATTAAATGAATAGAATAGCATATCTCTCCTTCTAATAGGCTTGGTAAGAATAAATGGTCTTCAGGTTTGTACTTGGTATAACTAGTAGGAGAGGTTTCAATAAAAATGCTATTGGGGGTGTATTATTCACTAATTCATATTTAGCTTTATATTTTTTTTAGAGGAATGGTTACCTAGGCTTTATGAAACATTCCTAAGAATTTGACCTGTCTAATTCACTTGTTAATCTATGCACCCTATAGTTTTTACCTTGGTTTGAGCAAATCCATACAATTTTATTGTTGATTTTAGTTAAAAAGTATGTTGAATATATAATCCCATGATTTCCATGCATAATTTAATATTTTTCAAAGATATCATGGGTTTTTTTAGTTTAGTTTGTAGGTTGATGTCCTAGGTGGAATGACAGTCATTTTCACTACTTGTAGAAGGTTGTATTTTATAAAAGAGCTTCATGTGAAGGGGATATGGTTTTTTATATGTTTCAATTCCATAGAGACTACCTACTTTCCATGTTTGGTCTCATAACTCCATACTTTGATCAAACACCCAATCTTATCATACTCAGTCAACTTTTAGCCTGATCTTAGTTACAGTCATGCTTTTTGGGATTTAACCACATTATAAAGGATAAATTAAATTATCCAAAAGTATGAGATATATTCTATGAAAATTAGGTAGTATGTTAAGATTTCAAATTTTAAAGGAAACATTATGCCATTCGTATGTAGAACTTCCACATAGTCTACCATTAATGAGCACCTATAGGTGCTTGGAAGATAATAGACATGTTGAGATTAAAGGTTTTGAGACATGTTTAAAAACCCCATGGTTTAAAACATGCATTTTAATATAATATAATGGGATAAAGTGATCAAAGTTCAATATATCATATATTGTTTGAAGGATGTTCATATTGTCTAGCTGCATATGACAATAACCACCTACAAGTAGCTTAACAAAATATTGAAGTACTCATATGGAGTGTTAAGCCATGTGGTAAAGAATTTCTTAGAGTTATAATAGGTTGAAAGATCATATCATAACTTTTGGAATGTCAAGTTGGCAAGGTGAGATTTTGGATCACTTTCTAGGGTCAGATGACTAAGTTCTAGGATCAAATCTCCAAAAGTGCAAAATAGAATTCCTAAAGATTTGTTGATATTTTGTAATAGAGGTACTAAAAGTTTTGAGACATATAGATGATACCAATTTATATTATCCACATATTAGAAGAACTTGGAAAAATTTGGGAGGTAGAGGATTAGTGTAGAATGGTTTTTGGGAAGCACAAAGTTACACTTTCATGCTCTAAAAATAGTTAGTATCATCTATAGGATTTTGATCCAAAAGAGCCCTTTTCACCCAAAGTTACAAACTAGATAGTGCCACCATAGCTGAATGTTTATAAATATTTTAAAGGAGTATTTATGATCTAAAATCCACTTAATGGGAATTATATATTGTTTTTTGATTCCCATACACACCTACAGGTGTCCCTACCCTTATAGGCATTCACCTATAGTAGATTTTAGTTATTATGTCATTCATGAAGTGGACTTAAGCATGGATTTTATCTTCATGTTTGAAATATATCATCAGGTGAAATGAATATCAAAATAATTTATGGGATATGAATCATTAAAAATATTTTATAATACTACATTTCAAGCCTTAGCATCATTTACAAGACCCCACATAGTCAATTGTAGCTAATTATGAGGGGTAGAGAGCCAAGGGTTTGAGTTTTGATGTGGTCTAGCCTAGGAAAGATGAGACAAATGAATTAAAAAAAGGATAATATGATCTTATGGGACTGTAGATAATTTTTTAGATACTACCCTCAAGCCCAAATAGGCATGGTCACCTACAGGTGCCTTTCCAAGATTAAAAAAAACACAATCAACTATAACTATGGTAAGATAGTGAACAAAGGTTAATATTCTTGAAGTTAACACTATAGGTATATAATTTGAATATATAATAAAAAAAATTTAGATGGACATTAATACCCAAGGAAGGTCTTGTAATACTCTATCCAAATTCAAATCATGTAGGATATCTACAAGAACAGTGCCTTGAAGAGACATAGGCAGGAAATACACTTTGTTTTAAGAGCTAAAGGTTTATGTAACAGTACATTGAAGGTTAAAATTATGAGTGGATTTTTAATATACCCATAATTATTATATAATTTTAAATAGGATCCTATTATATGAAATAAATCATAGATGTATCTCTAATATTGAAATACATAGTCCATATGGTTGAATGGTCACACAGTCTACCTTCAAATAGTCTGTCTTGGGTATTTGAGAATTTGGGAGGTTAAATAATAAAAACAAGGGCTAAAAATTGGTACATAACATTTTTTTGTCTTGTATAATCTCACCAATAATCATTACTATCTGATAAAATAGAAGATTTCCCTTTATTTTGTCTCAGACCTAGGGCACTCTCCTTGTGCATAAATGTTGTAGTCCTTAAGATACGAGATAAAGGATGAACCAGGAGTTGTTTTGAAATTTAAATAAGGTATTTTAATTTTATGTATATCCAATATAACATGATAAATATTCTATAGAAGGATGAATCCCATCTTGGAGGTATAGACCCTCAAACTCGTAGATAAACCTACTAGGCATGGCTAGGCCTAGAAGCTAAATGGAGGGTCACATTCAATTCAAGCATGAGATGAGAATTATAACCTATTGAGTCATTTTTTTAGTTCATTATATATGTTTTAAATTTTTAACCATGTAGAAGAAACACAAATAAGTCATATTTTGTCTCAAAGGCAACATTAGGCATGTGCAAAGCAAAGGAAGAGCTTGATAGGCTAAGTTGAAGTGCTCACATCTTATTAAGGGATATTTATGAGTATATATGGAGATAAAAAAGGCTTATTTAGGTTATCAACATCACATTTTTTTATTTTTTTGTAACTTCAATGTTAGAGCTTCATGAACAAAGCTTAACAATATAAACAAACCTAGACCCATGAAAACCCTTGGATAAGAACCTAATTGGGAAGATGAGGCTAGAGGTATATTAAAGTGGGGTAAAATTAAAATTAAATTTATTTAACCTATCATAATAATCTCTTAGTCTCCCTAAAATTAGGATTAGTTTTATGAAATTATACAAATGGGGTACAAAATAGGGTATTTATGACTACTTTATGCATTGTGTAGGTTGTAGGAAGTTTCAAGAGAAGAAATAAAATTTGGAAGGAATTTTTAGAATTAATATAACTCCTAATGTCTATTTTTTTCATTTGATAAACCCCTAATTATGCTTACTAGAGATCTCATCTCAGCGAGTCAAAATTGGCATAGTGAACATCATGGTGAGAAGTGTGAGAACTTCAAGTGGGTGGATTTTTAAGGTATACCTAAGTATTATAAGGCCATGTATGGTCTTCAAAAGTTTAATCCATTCCATTCCATATATTTACATGAGAAAATAAATCCAATTTTGAGGCCATGTGTGAAGGGTGATTGAAAAAGGAAGATTTTAGATTACAAGCAGTGATGGCTCACTTCCAAGAGTTTCTAGATGAGTAGGAATACAACCAAAGAATGGAGAGGCATGTTTTAAATACTTCCATATAATTCCAATAATCATACCTATAATTGGTTAGTTTTTATATGTTATAATAGAGGTTAATAATGAAGGCAATTTTATAAGCCAACACAAGGAATTTCATGCCACTTTCCAAGAGTTTCATGCCTTGTTTGGACAAATGTACTTCTTAACCTTTAATGGTCAATTTAAAATCCTTTTCTCATGAAAAATTAAATCATTTACTTAGTTTTACAAGTGTCCTTGTGACCTTTGGACTTCTCTCTTCTTCTCTCTCTCTCTCTTAAGTTCTATAAGAACTAGCCATTTTGGCCTTATTAATTCATGCTCCACCTAAGTATGGAAAAGCCCTAATCATTTACATTCCATTTGATCAATAATACAATTGATTTCTACCTCTTCCATGACTATTAATCATGTGTTTTACTAGGATTATGGGTCTTGCTTTGTGATGACTCTTATTTCCTTAACATGTCTTATTCTCTCATCTATTTTCAACTAGAAAGCTTCTTCTTGCAGGTCATGTGAAGTGTTTTAGGAAGTGTCAAGGTTGATTTAGTTATCCTATTAAATAGTTTCATTTTATAACTCTTGTCTAGTATTCCTACCCTAAACATTCATCCATAACTTCATAATGAAATATTGATGTGAGAAGATGCAAATTGGAGAAGTCTATGTTGAGTGAGTCCCTTGTTATCATGTGTAACATGCAGCTAGTTAGTAGTCATCAACTAATTTTGTGTATCACCTCCCTTTTCATTTCATTTTTATCTCCCTTTTCCCTCAAAAATTTTAGGTGTAGTAGTGTTCTACAAGTGGTACATTATGGGAGCTATCCCTACCTAGAGATTCACCTCATCCTTAGGCTACACACATCTTATATGTGTTTCAATTATGCCACTTGGATGAGAAGAGATAAGACATCTCCTTAAAGGGTGAAAATCCAACTGACAATAGTTTTTGTCATGATTTATGGGACTAAGGTCCAAGAGAGTGGGAATATTATTTGTGTGTCTTTCCTCTTATTCACTTTTATAAGTAAGCAAGATAACACCAATGATGATTCTAAATGATAAATTTTGCTTATAAGTAGCCTAGGTATATATATTTGAAAAAAAATATTAGTTTTTTTGTTTCCTTTGACATATGAGGTTGATATGGATAACCATGGCTAGTGATCCTATCATGAACCTTCTTATTAGACTTGATATGAACCACCTTTTACCCCTCAATAGTCCAATTAAAATGGATATAAATCTTATGAGCCATGACAGCCCTATAGCCCTTCATTTCCCTCTCTATATGGACACCATGTTGTTGGACAACCCTATGAGGAAGGCTACAAAGAAACTTATCAAGAAACACCTATCTATCAGTCCCAATATGAGCCCTATCATTCATATTATGATGCCTATTATCCTTAAGAGTAATCTTATGAGTCTTATCATGATAAATCATATGATTACATGGATTATACATAAAAATATTATTGGCAAGATGTAAATCCTACTTATTTAGGTATTTTTCCTTTTAATCAGTCCAAGAATTCACTTCCTAATGAGTTTACTAGTGCCTTTCTCTTTCTGAAATCCACTCAAAATACTTCTCCTTTATCCCACACTCCATCTTCAAATCATAAACCTTCCACTTTACTTCATATTCCATATCCATCACATAAGCCTATCCATCAACCTTCCACCTCACCCATTCTTGATGAAGAGCCCATCTTGAGAGAAGTAAGTGAAGAAGAGAAAACTCAATTTATGTCTAATCAAGAAGATCTCATGAGTGACTATGAGGAAAAAATCACCATAGGGACTCCCCTTGGTGAATAAAATGGAAATCCGACCTTTTTGAAAGAGGAGAAACCTATTGAAGACTCTTTTTTAACTATCCATGAAGAATGTGGCCAAGACTTGAAGAGAGGGGTATTTGAATAAGACTCCATGTTTAATCATGAAGTTGTAGATGACCATAGCAAGCATGAAGTGGAGTATACTATTAAGGATGAAGGTCAAGTCACTCTTTAATAAGTGGTATTCATAAGAAAGTCTCATGGGACCAAGGTAGATGAAATAGCTCTTGAAGATGAAATTCATGAGGAAGAAGATTTATGGTATAAGTTCAATGTCATATGCAAGGAATTTGATAATTTGGGTAAAGATTTTTCTTCTCCAAAATATTGCACATCTGATGACAAGTTTACTAATGAGTCTATTAAACATGATATTGAGTGTTTAATCAAACATAAAGATGAAGGTCATTCTATTGGTTAAGAACCTATTATCATAAAGCCATTTGATGATGTTAGTGTGCAAAAAGTTGTAGACATGGATAATGATGTCAAGGTAGATCTTGTTGTACTTAAAATATATTAAAGAGATCCATCTAAGGTAAAACCACATTTAGTAATGTGGGAATATGGTGAAGTAAATCTTGGTGCTTCCAAACATCAAGCACATTATCTCAAGGAAGAGAGCAAGTACATCAAGGGCTAAGTACATGAGAAGGTTGAGACTATTTAGGTGCAAAAATAGTTCATTTACATATTCAACAAATATGAAGCTACTTGGTTCTCATTTAACCTCATTCCAATGAATTTTTAAAACACCATGAAGAAGATGGAGGCATCAATGCTAAAGGTTAATAGGCTACATGTCTCACTAAATCCTTCATGTCATGAAGTAAGGAATGTTTCAAACTTCCCATATGACCTAGGAGAGAGGTATGCTTAGTTTTTAGTTGTACATATTGGTTTGTTTTTTATATTTACCTAAGTGCCTTGAGCACATGTGTGTGTCTTGTTAGTGTGTTTGCTTTGCTTGTGTGTGTCCTTTGTTTTGTGTGGTTGAGGTAATTAATTGTCTTGTCTTGGTCAAATCCTTATGTCAAGTGTCAGGTCTTACATTTTTCTTGGATGTTAAATTAATCCCTAAGCCCAATAGACTAATAAGGCTACTATTATAGTTAGTATAGTAGTCATACTACCCCTATGAGTCACTAATTTATTGACCAAATTTGACCCTATAGGTCAAATTGGGACCCTTATAGGTAAAAAAAAATGATTTTAGGTGTTTATCAACCTAATATTATGTCGTGAGGTGTATTATACATTAATTTATTTCATTTAATGTTATATTATCCTTGGTCTTTTTTTTTTAATATTTATGTCTTTTTGAATCATTTTGGGGGTCAAAATAGAGCATTAAATGATTTTTATATCCTCCTTGGGAGATGTGAAGGTTTTAAAGGATTATTTCATGCCCCATGTGTCCTAATATGTCTTAAGTAACTATTTCTAACTAAAAACTGGTAGGTTCCTCAAGCAAAAGGTAATTTTCTTGGAGAAAATGAGCATTTAATGAGGTGTATAGAATTATATGGACTCATATAGCTAATGACATTTCAAAATTTTCCCTTGGTATTCCATAAACTTTTTTCAATGATCATTTTGATCATAAACTCAAAGAAATTAAAAAAAACTACTTATCTCTCCTTCCACTAGGCTTGGAAAAAAATGGTCTTTTGGTTTGTTCTTGGTACAGTAAATAGGAGAGGTTTAAAAAAAATGATCTTTGGGGGTGTATTCTACACTTATTTATCTTTCATTTGATGTTTGGTTATAGAGGAATGGTGACCTGTGCTTTATGAACCATTCCTAAGAAGTTGACCTATCTAATTTGCTTATTAATTTCTGCACCCTATAGTTTTTGCCTTAGTTTCAGCAAATACATACAATCAAATTTATAAATTTGGTTCCATATTATTTTGACTCTCTCTTGTCATACATTTTATTCTTAATTTCATGTTTAAAAAATATCTCATGGGTTTTTTTAGTTAAGCTTGTAGGTTGATGTCCCTAGTGTAATGGATTTATTTTCACTACTTGCAAAAGGTTGTATTCTTTGTAATAGCTTCATGTGAATGGATATGGTTTTTTACATATTTCAATTCCATAGGGGCTACCTCATTTCTATGTTTTGTCTCATGACAACATACTTTGATCAAACACATAATCTTGTCATACTCACAATCAACTTTCTACCTTCTCTTAATTAATGTCATGTTTTTTAAGCTATGATCATGTTATAAAGGATGAATTGAAGGTTCAAAAATTATGAGATATATTATATAAAAATGAGGTAGTATGGTGATATTTCAAATGAAAAATTAAAAACTATGGAATACATATGCAAAATTTCAACATAGTCTACCATTAATGAGCACTTACAAGTGCTACGAAGAGAATAGACACATTGAGAATAAAGGTTTTGAGACCTATTTAAAGACCCCAATGGTTGAAAAAATGAATTTGTAGACAATAAAATGGGATGGAGTTATCAAAGGTCCATATATCATATATTTTTTTAAGAATGTTCATAATATCTACCTAGATATGACAGTAACCTCCTACATGTGGTTTAATAGAAGACTGAGGTACTCATATGGAGTGTTAAGGCATGTGGTGAAGCCTTTATTGGATTTATAATTAGTTTGAATAAAATATCAGATCTTTTTAAATTTCAAGTTAGTAAGGTGAGAGTTTGGATCACCTTCAAAGGTTAGATGATTGAGTTTAGGTATCAAATCCCCAAAATTGTTAAACAAAATTCCTAGAGGTTTTCTTGATATTTTGTAATAGAGGTACTAAAGGTTTTGTGACATATATATGATCCCACTTTGTAGTCTACACATATTATAATAACTTGGAAACATTTGGTAGGTAGATCATTATTGGATAATTGTTGTTGGGAAGCACAAAGTTACACTTTCATGCTCTAAAAACAATTAGTATCATCTATAGGATTTTGATCCAAAAGAGCCCTTTTCACCCAAAGTTGAAAACTAGTCTATGCCACCATAGTTGAATGCTTCCAAATAGTATAAAGGAGTAATTATGATATAAAATCCATGTCATGGGATTGATATATTGGGTTTTACTTCCCATACACACCTACATGTGTCCATGCCCTTATAAACATTCACCTATAGGATATTTTAATTATTAAATCATTAATGAAGTGGACATAAGCATGGAGTCTATCTTCATGTTTGAGATATATCATCAAGTGAAATTCATATAAAAATCATTTATGGGATATGAATCATTCAAAAAATGTTATAATACTACATTTCAAGCCTCAACATCACCTATAGAACCCCACACAATTGGATGTAGCTGACTATGAGGGGTAGAGAATCAAGGGTTTGAGTTTTGATGTGGTCTAGCCTATTAAAGATGAGACAAATGAATTAAAACAAGGATAATATGGTCCTAGGGGAATCTAGATAATTTTTTAGATACTTCCCTCAAGCCCAAATAGGCATGGTCACCTACAAGAGCCTTTCCAAGATACAAAAAACATAGTCAACTATAACTATGGTAAGATAGTGAACAAAGGTTAATATTCTTGAATTTGACATTGTAGGTATATAATGTGAATATATATAAAAAATGATTATATGGACATGAATTCCCAAGGAATGTATTGTAACACTCAATATAAAGTCAAATCATGTAGGACATCTATAGGAATAGTGCCTTGAAGAGACACAGTCAGGAAATACACTTAGTTTTGAGAGCTCAAGGTGTGTGCAAGGGTACTGTAGAGAGGAATACAAAGCAAGTTAGTCAAACATTAGTCCATAAATCATGAAAATTTCATTAAAAACTAAATAACTAAACTTATATATTCATATGGGAATTACAAAGGATAGTAAGAAATAAATGAAAGAAAGCAAACATCATATTACCTTCCCTAATAGACTTGCCATACCCATGTGTCTCAAAAGCATGTTCTCCCTTGATCAAGCATCCTTGTCTTTGTCAACAAAGGTGGTAAACTCCTCCAATGTCTCAAGAACACTCCATAAGACCTAGGCTCATGATTCCAAATCACTAAACTAGACTATCAATGAAACTTGCAAACAAAATTAATGATCAAATGCAAAGTATTGAGGAAATAATTTAGTATTATAACTTTTCACTATTCAATCTTAAAATTCATGTCCATGGCCTCTCTGTTTATATATTTTTGAGATTGGTCAGGATAAACCATGACCATCCATATCAAGATTGAGATGTGTGGCCATGGATAATCCTAATATTTGGAATTAAACTCATAAATATCCTCAAGATAAATAAGAATTAAAGAGGCATGAGAGGCATTCACTAGGCATGGGTCACGCATAATCCTGATATTTTATGCACTTATGGATTGATGGATTCCACCCCATAGATGATGTCACTAGGTGATGTAGATATTTAAAATTAATTTCCAATAATGAGATATTCAAAAATATCTATGGAATTCTTAATCTCTTAAATTAGATTAATTAAGTTTAATCAAGTTTAGTGTAATTCTTTGTAAATTGGTGCACAATTAATCAAAATGGTTAGAATGTCATATTATTGGGTTGTAATTTGACTAAATAAGAACTAGAAGGTGATGTTAGATGTTTTTGAGATGTATTCCCATTTAATATGTTTCCAATATCAAATAACAAAGGTACATGATGTGTACCAATGAATTAGAAGAAAAGAGTGATCTAGAGCACTAAATGGCAAAATTGTCATTTTGACTCGAAATGAGCTGATGAAAGTTAGCTATCCCATAAAATTCATTGCCATATTTAGGGATAATTTGACCTAAACTAACACTTTTAAGTGACAAGTTTGAACCATTTAGGTCATTTTATGGATTTTGACCTAAAATGTGCATTTGAGTGTGATTCAAGTAAGATAGACATTAGGAATTGGATGTCTACATTTTGCCCCTATTTTAGAATGTGTAGCAAGACATTTTAGTGAAGCAACATCTTTCAAAGAAAAGAGTTATCAAGAAGAAATTGGAACAGACCCATGATGCCCCCTCAAGAGGACATACTAGGATGGAAGAAAAGGATGGAGTCTCAAAAAGAGAGAGAAAGTGAGAGATTAACCCATGGAATAGATCACATAAATATGATCTAATTCTTGCATATTTTATTACCATCAATGATCAAAATATAATGAGAGGTATAATAGGCCTTAGAGATAGGGGGAATGGGAAAGATACAATACATAAATGTAAGGGGCACACTGTAAACATACCCAATTTGAGAGTACAAGCTACGTACTTATGGCATTGATCAATCTTGAGACAAGTTGCACACTAAAATATTTCCATCATGGGATTTAATGTGGAGAGCTTGGAATTAGAGGAAAAGAGAGAATGTTTTGCTAAAGGAAGGGAAGTACCACTAGAATGGAGTATCCAAAGAGAATATATTAAGAAGTGTTCTAGTAGAGCAAATGTGATCATGATAAAATAGTTTTTCCCTAGTAGGGAAAATTTTGATTATTGATAAAGAATAAATAATGATTTTCCCCTGTAGAGCAGATTTGATATGGATGTTGTTCAAATGTTGTGCCCCAGCATGGGCAATTGGCAAGCAAAATAGCTCAAGAAAGATAGGTTAAAGTGAGTGGGTGTAAACATATGTGTGATGGTGTAATGTCTTAGAAAACCATATAAAACCAAGCATATGAGAATGAAAAAATTAATGGGATAAATGAAAAAAATAATGGAGATAGCTGAGATAACCTCAATAGAAATTGAGTTCTACTTACATAGTTCCATGGACTCATGTTCCAACATGAACTTTAGGCCAATGTAATTCACCCATGTTTGGGAGAGAATGGAATTAAGAATGATGAAAAATGACCAATAATTGATTAGACTTACAATTTATGCAAATATATTCATGTCTAAGCATAGAGAAAGAAGCCTGAAATGCATGCTACCTACAAGCCTAATTCGTTATCATGAGCCTAGGTTTTGCAAAGTGTTCTTGAGAATAGTTCATTAGAGCTGATGTTGATGTCATTAATTTGAGACCTGAGTATAAAGTTATTTTTATACAAAAATAAATTAAGCATCATAAGTATGAATAAATTAAAATGACATAAGATTCTAATTGCATTGAGCCAGTTCAAATGTGAATACATATAACTAGGGATAATGGTAAAACAATGACCAAAACCAAATTTACAATGATTTACTTTTAAACAAAAAATATAAATATAAAAATAAATGAACCTATCTTGAAATCAAGAAATAATCTTAAGTAGGAACAAAAAAATTTAAAAATAAAAGGCAAGAACATCTTAACGACATGAGACCAAGATATGAATAATCTAGATCCATGTGGACCATCAAGGCATTCTTGAAAATAAAAGAGTAAAGCAAAATCAAATATAAAAATAAGACACCAACAACAATCAAATAAATAAAATGGTCTAATAAAAATGTAATAACATAAGATCAAGATATAAACAATCGAGATCTATGTGAATCATCAAGATGTTCTGAGACACAAAAGAGATAAGCAAAACAATCAAGGAAACACAAGTCCAAGATGAGACAATAAGTAATAAAAAGAGAAAAGGATAAGAAATAAAAGGAGAGGTATGAAAGCATAACAAAACATGAAGAAAACATAATAAAATACCAAGAAAACTCAAATAAACACACACAAACAAAACCAAGTTAGTTCGGTTTAAAGACAAATATTCATGCATGTGCGGTAGAGGCGTTACTTTCCACCACATCATAACAAATAACAATGACATGACAATTATTCCATAATTAAAAAGGAAAAATTATAGAAGAAATGGGGGAAGAGAACAAAAGGAAGGGATTGGCTGAGCTGACTCCAGATGTATAAGACAAGTGGACAATGCCTACATAGTTCCATGGATTCATGTTCCAACATGAACTTTAGGCTAAATGTAGTTCTCCCAGGAAATGGGATAGAAGAAAAATGATGATCAAACCAACATGATTAATGTTATATAAGAAATGAAAGATATAATAAAAAAAATGAGAATTGTTTGGAAAACAAGAAGTTGATGAGATGAGAAAGAACGATCTTTAAAAATGGCAAGTGTGTGGGACAAGATGAAATGAACTGGTGTTTTTGTGCTTGTAAAATGGCAAGAGCATAACATGGTGGAATGGGAATATACAAATGTATAGAAGCATGAGACAATCTTTTTATTCTTTTGTGGATCATTTTGTGAGGTATTTTTAAAGTATTTCTAATGCTTTTGGTTTTTTTTAGATAAAATATGCACAAGTTGGGATCATCTAGTTGAGGAGATGCACGTCTTGAGAGTAGAGGTTCCAATAAGATAGATAAGATAGCTGTAATGGTCCATGCTCACAAATTGATGAGAGTGAGGTTCTTGATCTATAATAGTGTAGTAATGGTCTAGAACTGAGAAGATGTTTTCACTCACTTGTTTGAAGCTGCACAATACTATCCTAGTGAACTACTTTGTAGAACTATTATTGAGGATATTCATAATGTGCATGAAACATAATCTAGATCATAATTGGTCAAGGGATAAAAAGTGTTCAAGCATATAACATGCCTTAGACATAACAAATAATATGCTTTTCATAAAGAGAAATCTAGAATGGGATGAAGAATATGTTCAAATTTCCAAGGATTCAAAGCCTTTACTATCGAGAATCATGAAAAGTGGACCAGGGCAGTGTAAAATGTGTTCAAGGTAAGATAGAAGGGTGGGATAAAATTATGGTAGCACAATTTTCCCCCAAGTCAAGGGTCATATAGACAATGGTTCAAATTTGTTCATGCATAGAACCTCTTAAGGTGTATGATATTCATGGGCTCTAAAAGTTCTTCACCATTAGGTTTAGCCAATAAATATGGTATTAATCCATAGTTTGTTGTGATACTATATGGTCCTAACCAATTAGACTAAAAATTGCCTTTCTTTTTAGGTTTAGCATTCATATTATT
Organism: Torreya grandis; assembly: GCA_037957365.1. Classification (NCBI taxonomy): domain Eukaryota; kingdom Viridiplantae; phylum Streptophyta; class Pinopsida; order Cupressales; family Taxaceae; genus Torreya; species Torreya grandis. The sequence continues at coordinate 551,208 of JARHVA010000985.1, read as the reverse complement.
CTAGTTCTCTTTCAAAACTAAGTCACCAATCTCAAATTCTCAAGGGAGAATGCATTTTTTGTAGCTTCTCCACAATATATTCTAATAGGCCTACAAATTTTCTAGGGTATCCAAATGCTTACCATCAAGAAGTTCTAGTTCATGCAATCGTGAGGCTCTATAGTCTTCATTATCTTTAATGTGATCCAATGATATTCTTAATGATGGGATCTCAATCTTGACAAGGATGATAGCTTTAGTGTTAAAAACAAGGGATTTTGGATTAGCTCCAGTTGGGGTGCAATGATTGGTTCTATAAGTCCAAAGGGAAGGAAAGAGTTGCAGGTGACAATTATAGCTAGTATCATTGATAATCTTCTTTAAGATGGCTAGAATGGTTTTATTTGATGCCTCAGCTTATCTGTTGCCTTGTGGGTTATGTGGAGTGGATTTTTTGTGCTTAATCTTGAATTTTTCACAAAAATATTTCACATCTTGGTTCAAAAAGGATCTACCATTATCGGATATAATACGGGATAGGATGCCATATCGATAGATGATATGGTAAAGAATAAATTTGGCTATTTTTTCCCAATAACCTAAGTGAGAGGAATGGCCAAAATCCACTTGGTAAAGTATCCAGTTGTAGTCAAAATGTGCTTATGGCCATCTGAAGATGTCAGGTTAATTTTCCTAATGAGATCGAGACCCCATGTTTACAATGGCCATGATATTGTAATTAGATGCAATGGTAAGGAAGGTGCATGTATCAAGTTTCCATACAACTAACAAGGAACACACTTCTTTACATAATTACAAACATCTATCTCCATTTTGGGATAATAATAGACTATTATAATGAGTTTATTTGCTAGGACTACACCATTGGTATGGGCCCCACAAATTTTGATAACTCCAGAATCAAAATAGGTTGAACCTTGTCCCCACTTAGTGCGAGTGCATAAGTATTTTATTAATTTCAAAAAATCTAGTACATAAGGGTGCCTTTACTCCGTTAACCCTTTTACAATGCAAACATGATTTATATAGTTTTTACCAATGACTGGTAAAAACAACTAATCCTATAACCAACTAAATATGGGAAAACAACCCGTAAAGTAATTCTAATTAATAAACATAAAACATAAAAACTACCTAATAATTAAACTAATTTTATTTTATGGGGGTGTCTTTATAAAAGATGCATGCCCCATTTACAATAGTAATTTATTTTCTACCAAAAATCTAACCTAATGTTAAGACTTTGGAACAAGTCCTAACAAACCCCCCTATGATCCAAAGTTAGGTCTTTGGACACATACCAAGCATTTTTCTAAATTTTTCAAATTTGATTCTGTCAAGGGGTTTTGTGAAGATATCAGTTGTCTGATCAACAGTTGGGCAATATATTGGATCAAGAGTTTTCTTTGCCACCAGCATTCATAGATAATGGTATTTGACATCCATATGTTTTGTTTTGGCATGAAACACTGGATTTTTGGACATCTTGATTGCACTCTGATTATCAATGTATAATTGTGTAGGAGCAAACTAAGAAACTTGAAGATCTTCAAGAATACGATGACGGTAAACAATTTATCTAGAAGCATCCCATGCTGCAATATACTCTGATTTTGCTGATGAATTTGCCACTGTATCCTACTTCTTACAACACCAAGCAATGGCAGCTGAACCCATATGCATAGTGTATCTTGTGGTTGACACTCTGTCATCCACACATCTGCCAAAATCTGCATCACAATATCCAACAAGTTTGAAGTTCTTGTTGCAGCGGTATTCAAGGCCATATGTTTTTGTTCCATGAAGGTAACGAAGTACTCATTTTGTTGCATGCCAATGAATTTCTCTAGGCTCATGCATAAACCTAGATAAAATTCCAACTGAAAATGAAATATCAGGCGTGGTAGTCATCAAATATATCAAACCTCCCACCAATTGTCTATATGTGGTGCCATCAAAAAAGGCACTGCTATCATCCTTAGACAATTTCAAATTACTTTCCATGGGAGTGAGGGCAGGTTTACAATCACTCATGCCAAACCTCTCTAATAACTCAAAAATATACTTAGTTTGTGAAATGAAGATACTATGTTCTTTCTGAGTTACCTCTATGCCTAGATAGTAGTGAAGAAGTCCAAGATCTGTCATCTCAAACCCATCTTTTAATTCCTTCTTCACAAACTTGTTATGGTTTTCATCATTACCTGTAATAAACAAGTCATCAACATAGAGAACTAGTATCACCATTTTCTTACCCTGCACTCAAAAATAGAGAGTATCATCTGATTCACTACGATGAAAACTAATGGATTTCAAGTATGAATCGATTTTCTCATACCAAGCCCTGGGTGCCTGTTTGAGCCCATACAAAGCTTTTGTCAATTTACACACTTTGTGTTCAGCACCCACCTGTTCAAAACCCTGAGGTTGTTTCATATAGACTTTTTCCTATAAATCACCATTTAAAAAAGCACTTTTGACATCCAATTGATGTACTTTCCAACCATTTTGTGCTGCTAAGGCAAGTACCATATGAATAGTGTGCCATTTAGTAGTTGGTGCAAATGTTTCCTCATAGTCAATACCTTCTTGTTGCGCATATCCTTTTGCAACAAGTCGTGCCTTATGTTTATCAATGGAACCATCTGATTTATACGTAGTCCTATAAACCCATTTACATCTGATGGGTTTAACATGTGGAGGAGGATCAACTAAAACCCATGTATTATTGTTAAGTATGGAATCATACTCACATTTCATTGCCTGTTGCCAAACATGTTCAGTAGATGCCTCCTCAAAAGTGGATGGCTCAGTGGAAGAAGTAGTAACAACCATAGCATAGTTCACCTATTTTCAAGAATTCTTAGGCCCTGTTAAACCAACTTCATCTGTTGTCAAGTCAAAAAAAGTACTTTGAGCCCATTTTGGATACTTAGACAAATTATTCAAATCAGGGACTCCAAAATTCTCATTAGGTGCATTATTCAAAGGGGGACTTAGAGAATTTTCAACAATTTCTAAGTCATCAACCTGTGAACTTGTAGATGGAGAGGAAAGTGAAGGAATTTGAGTTTCATACCATAACTTTGAAGAGTTATCCCCATTATTCAAACCCTTATCTTTTTTTGCATTTTTCCTCTCTAATCTATCAAGTTGAGAATCAATCTCTACAGTGTTCATAGTCCCAAACTCATCAAATATTACATATCGACTCACTATGAATTTGCTTGAATCCTATGTAAGCAAATGAAACCCCTTTTTATCTTCAGAATAACCAAGAAAGATGCATTTTTGACTTCGTGGTTCCAACTTAGTTCTATGTTTAGGAGGAACCAAAGCAAAACAAAGACATCCAAACACTTTCAAGTGTTTAACGTTGGGTTTAAACCCATACCATGCCTCATATGGAGTTTGTCCCAAAAGTGCAACTGTGGGGGACCTGTTTCTCAAAGACACTATAGTACGGCCCAAAATTTATCATCAAGCTATTTATAGTGCAACATGGCACATGTTGTTCCCTCTAAAGTTCTATTCATTCGTTCAGATACTCCATTTTGTTGTGGAGTATAAGCATTACTATATTGTCGATGAATTCCATGTTCTCGACAATAGTCTAAAAATTCATTTGAGGTATACTCACCTCCATTATCTGAACGAAGAGTGGCCAAATGTGAACTTGTTTCTTTTTCGACTAAGTGTAACCAATCAACAAACTTAGTGAAAACTTCAGATTTGTTTTTCATAAAGAATACCCAAGTCATCCTAGAAAAGTCATCAATAAACAAGACAAAGTATCTACACCCACCAATGGATGACTTTTTCATGTCACATACATCACTATGAACTAACTGTAAATATCTGTTAGCTCTCCAAGATGACTGTTTAGGAAATTTTTCCAGATTTTGTTTGCCCAAAACACATGACTCACAAAGAATACTATCTTTGCGAAAAGTGGGCAACCCATTCACCATACCATATCTCTACAAATCCACTAAAGAGTGGATATTCAAATGTCCATAGCGGAGATGCCATAACCTTTGTATAGACATAGTACATGTACCTATGTCAACGACTACTACAAGTTCTATATTGGGAGGAAGCACCTTATAATGCAATTTAACCAAGTTGCCATCTTCATATCCTGTATACATGGTTTTATAATTATCCTTCACTCAATTGATGTAAATGAGCCCATTTTCAAGCACAATTTTATAACCTTTCTTTTGAATAGTTACCAAAGAAAGTAAGTGTTTCTTCAATGTGGGAACATACCAAACATCCTCCAAGTATTTTATAGACCCATTAGGAAGAAGAATTTGAATAGAACCAAGTCCTAGTGGTGTATGCATAGACATATCTGCTAAGGCAACTGGAGAGAGAGAAGCTTCCTTATAAGACCAAAAAAAATCTCTCCTAAATGTCATGTGTTTGGTTGCTCCTGTGTCTAAAACCCATACATCTGTGAGCTCATCTCTAGCCTCATATTCAATATAATCAATGTGCAAAGTAGTAAATGTAAATTCATGGGCAACATCACTAGATTCATCATAGTCATGATCGACATACTGAGCAGAGTTAGTTTTAGTCACTTTTTGTGGCCTCTAAATTTTATCAAAAGGAATCCTACATTGTGAGGCAATATGACCAAATTTTCCACATCTATGACACTGAATGTCAGATCTACCTCGACCTCTGCCCCTATATGAATTGTGACCATGTCCTCGATCAATTGTTTCATGTGAATGTAATTGATTAGATTGTTGATTATTTGAATGACCCCTACCTTTATTTTGATATCTGCCTCCTCTGTAACCTCGACCCCCTCTATAATTGTTTCCTCTATTGTTTTGATGCCCAGATGAAGATGAATTAGGCTTTGACTCTAAAACATGGGCTTCTTCAGTTTTCTTGGATTTCTTGGGTAGAGAGAGGTCATGTTGGATGAGAAACTCAGCCAACTTATCAAAGGTGATGCCTGTGATCTTGTCAGAGACATGCAAAATTTCAAAAAAATTCCTATAAGACCCTGGTAGTCCTTTCAAAGCAGCAGTAATTGTGAGTTCATCATCTAGTTTTCCAAAACCAGCCTTAGTGTACTCAGTAGTGATATTTTTCAACTTAGACATATATTCTCCCATATCCCCATCTTCATCTAATGACAAAGTAAACAACTGCATATGAATATCTATCTTCTTATGCTTAGGTTTCTTATCATACAAATTTGACAATGTTTTCCATGCAGTGTAACTATGAGGATAATTTTCAATATGAACATACGTATCATGAGTACAACAACATTTTATGAGAGCTAAGGCCTTAAAATCATGCAAATTGAAAATATCTAATTTAGCCTGCTCTGTTGGCAATGTGGGATTTTCATTCTTAACAATATCCCATAACTCATTAAACACTAGTGAAGCCTCCATCAATCATTTCCAATCTGAATAATTGGAAATTGTTAATCTATCACCATCTGAAAGCAAATTTTAAATTTTCAGCATTTTGAAATGAAAGCAAGTGTAGTAGAAAAATGTGTGACAAAATGTGAAAGAAATGAAACAAATATCACACTCATTGCACAAGACACTACTTCTACAGGGTTTTGCACTTAACCTCTGCATAGAGCATAAAATAAAAAATAAGTATTTTTGATGGGTTTTGCACTTAACCACATCAAAAATCAATGATTACACCCTTATTTCACCAAATTACAACCTTATTCCACCAATTACACCCTTATCTCACCACAACAACTCAAAAAGAAATATGATTGAATTTTGCCCCTTTTTCAAAAAATTAAATAACACAATACAATAAGTATGTGTTTTACAATACTCTAATTTAAAGGGAATATTCCTTTTTCAAAAAAGCATATTCCAAAACAAAAAGAAACTTTCTCTAAAAAAAGGGATTTGAACCCTTGACCTCCTCCTTTGCAAGCTTTTAACAAGATAAGCTTAACCAATTGCTCTAAGAGCATTTGCAGAACATTACATTCAGAAATTTATATTTCTACCAGATTTTTGTGTATGAGGGAAAATTTAAAAAAAAATTACATGTGAATAAATTCAAATTCTTTTTCCCTTTTTATAGCCTTCACTTCAATTCTCCCATGGGACCTAGCAGCAAATATTTATGAAAATCAAACTTTAGAAAACTTCAAAATAAATTTTTGAGTTTTATTCTAGCGCCATGTTTACCTGGGATGCCATGGCTGCTGCTGGAGAATTCTTTCACCTATTTTCTCTCACCTAGGCCATACAAATCCATATAGGCATGCTAAAAAAGATTGTTACTGTGTTTTTGCAATTTTTTTTGAAGTGTATTTGCAGGGAATGGATTAAAAACAAGCCTGGGCATTGAAAGGCCGTACAATAGGCCGTACAAATGCAAAAAAAATCTAGATTTTTAGTTTGGATGCAAAAATAGGAGTTTAATACCATTTGCAGATGATTTGGATATTAAGAAGCTTGAGAATGAATAAAAATAACAAGGGCAGCCATGTATGTAAATGTTTAGATATTTTTCTCAATAAAAAGGCCATATAAATTTGGTTTTTGGTCAAAAAAATAATGAATTAATAACATTAAATGCTAAAATTCATTTTTTATGCCAAATGAGGAGGTTTAACAGAGGAAAAATGGAGTATGAATGATCAAAAAAGATCAGACTGTGGTATATGGAAAATACAGGTTTAAATATCAATAATTTTTGAAAAATTAAAATAATTTAATAATTTTTCAAAATATTTAAACCAAGACTATATGGCATACCTTATTTTCATGCCAAATGATATCACGTAAAATGATTTTTCACCGTGCTCCTTCGAATTCACCGTGCTCCCAAAATAACCATGCTCTGATACCACTGATAACTCCAGAATCAAAATAGGTTGAACCTTGTCCCCACTTAGTGCGAGTGCACAAGTATTTTATTAATTTCAAAAAATCTAGTACATAAGGGTGCCTTTACTCCATTAACCCTTTTACAATGCAAACATGATTTATATAGTTTTTACCAATGACCGGTAAAAACAACTAATCCTATAACCAACTAAATACGGGAAAACAACCCGTAAAGTAATTCTAATTAATAAACATAAAACATAAAAACTACCTAATAATTAAACTAAGTTTATTTTATGGGGGTGTCTTTATAAAAGATGCATGCCCCATTTATAATAGTAATTTATTTTCTACCAAAAATCTAACCTAATGTTAAGACTTTGGAACAAGTCCTAACAAATTCCTTCATGAACCTCCTTTAGCGCCACCTTGGATTCTTCCAAAGATAAACAATAAAGAAGTGTTCCATCATAGCCTTTACAATAAAGTGTGTTTCAAAGGAGGATATAACGTGTTAAGTGATGAATGAATAGTTTTTTTTTTGTTGTTAGAAAGGTTGATAGGAAATGCATGACTATGGAAATAGTTATAAAAAACTTGGCACCATGGTAGCTCAGGTGAGGGATTAGGTACAGAAATGATGCATATCCTCTTTGAATCTAATAAAATATGTGCCAACTAAAGAATATTTTCAATTAAGAACTTATACTCTTTATCACTGTCATGCATTTGAATCATGAAACCAATTATTACTATGGCATTGACAGATCTATTGTTGACTCATAGAACTTGTTCAAACTATAGAGATTTAAAATGTGTTCTGAGGTTATCGACAATTTGCTTGTAAGGAACAAGCTTATCATCCCTTGTTTGATAATGGTTAGTTGTATAATTTATGATTAGCTATGAATCTCCATAGACTTTTAAGCTTTGAATATCCCATTATATGGCAAGATCGAACCTTGTAACTAATGCCTCATATTGAGCCATATTATTTGTACACTAAAACTGTATATAGAAGGCTTTAAGGATCAAATACCCCTATGGCATGATCAATAATATGCCAGCTCTAGATCCTCAAGATGTGAAGGATCCATAAAAATAGAGTGTCCACTATTTAGGTTCTTGTGATGCTTGTTTTATCATCATGATAGAATCATTTGAAAGGTCAAAGTTGAGAGGTTGAGTAGTTGTAATAGGAGATTCTCTAAGCTGGTTAGAAAGAACTTATCCTTTGATTGGATTTTGATTCTAGTACTCAATATCAAACTCACTAAGGAGCATAATCCATTTAACCATGCATCCTTGAAGAGATGATTTAGATAAGAGGAAATTGAGAGGATCTACCTTGGTGATAACAATAGTTTTGTTATTTAGCATATAGTATCATAATTTTTGAGTGGTGAAAACCATAGCTAAACATGACTTCTCAATAGGCTTATAATTATGTTCATAGGCTACCAATGTGTGGCTTAAATAATAAATAATGTGTTCCTTACCATGATCATCATGCTGAGCCAAAAGTGCCCCCAGTGCATGTTTTATGGCTGATATATAAAGAAGTAGTGGCTTTCCTTGCGTTGGAGGTCATAAGACTTGTGTATTGGCCAATTATGTTTTAAGATTTCCAAAATTTATCTAACAATATTCATCCCACTAAAATGTTACCCATTTCTTTAAGAGATGGGTAAATGGGTGGCACTTATCTTCCAATTCAGAAATGAACCTACGTATAAATTGGATCTTCTTTGTAGACCTCACAACTATTTTAGATTATCTGGTAGAGGGATTTCCATAATAGCATTGATCTTTGTAGGGTCAACTTTGATCCCTCATTGTGATATAATTAACCCTATAAATTTTCTCGATGTGACTCCAAAGACACATTTCTTAGGATTTAAGTAGACTTTATATGCATGAAGCCTCTCAAATATTCTTTATAGAATGTCAGGGTGTCCAAATATTATTCTTGCTTTTGCTAGTATATCAACAACATAGTCCTCAACAATGTCATGTATCATGTCATGGGAAATGATAGTCATTACATGTTGATATGTGCCTCTAGCATTCTTTAAACCAAATGGCATGACTTGGTAACAGAATGTCCCCCATAGAGTGGTGAACGTAGTCTTATGCTGATCTTCAAAGACTATCTTGATCTAATTGTAATTATAAAATCCATCCATTAAGGATAGCATCTCATACCCAGTAGTTGAGTTGATTATCATGTTGATGTTGGGTAGAGGAAAATCATCTTTAGGGCATGCTTTGTTGATATCATGAAAATTAGTACAAACACATATATTTGGGGTCTTTTTACTTACTGGTACTATGTTAGAAACCCATTCAAAGTAGTCTAATGGTCTGATAAAATTAGCTCCTAATAACTTTTATAACTCAACCTTAACCAAAAGGGTGATGCATGGATGCATCTTTATCAACTTTTTATTGATTGGTTTAACACGAGGGTGAACAACAAGATGATGCAAAACTAAATCTAGGTCCAATCCTAACATTTCAGAGTATGCCCATGCAAATATGTCTATATAATCCTTAAGAATGGATATAATATGTTCACCTTCTACTTCAGTAAGGGAAGCTCCAAGATAAACCATTTTGGGATCCTCATGTGTTCTCAAATTCACTTCTATTGTGATCTCCATAAGGAGTGTGGATCCATCTTTTAGAATTGTAGGTAATGTATGTTCATGATCATTTTCCTCTATTATATCTTCTTGTTGTTCCTCCCAAAGATCTGGATAATATGAAGAATTAGAATCTACCTTCTCAAGTAAAGTCCAATTGCCAAAAATGTCTAGAAACTCAAGAGTAAGATGCTCAAATATTTGATTTTGTTCTAAAGAGATGTTTGTACTAGCTATGGAACTTGGGTTGGATGGGCTTTCTGCATCTTGAGGGGATGAGAAAACTTTCCCACATAGGAGTGTTTGAAACAGGGTTTCACTCAAAGGCTTGGCTTTTTCTTGACTTTTTCCCTGATTGACAAGTAACTCAAAGAATTTTTCACCTTAAGATTTTGTTATTTGCTCTTTATTATGACCAAGAAAGTTTGCCTGCTCTCCAAACTAGGTCAAAGAATTCAATGAAAAATTAAAACCTTACTTATGATCACCAATGGGAAATGCATCTCATAGGTCCATTTATTCTACAATTGATTCTTCATTTTGAAAATCATCGAGGCATATGATTGAATTTTATTGATCCTCATCTATAAGTTTAGGATGGAAAAGGCATAAGTTATAGTGAGGATTTACTTCAGGATGGGAAATGCTAATGATAAATATATAATTTCATGCTTTAAGAAGGGAACCTCCACTAGGATGGGTTTTTTCTTCAAGATGGGATGATCCAGGTGGATCCATGTACCATTCCATTTTTAAAGTCTTTAATTTCTGGTCAGACCACTTGCACATCAAATAATTCATCGAGATATTTCCAATGCTTCTTCCAGAACACAAAATAAAGATGCTTAAGATATAGCTTGCTAAATTTTTCTTAGGGCAGGTGAATAATGAGTGTTAAAAAGTGATGTGGCATTGTTAAAATATGCCAAGTGGTCCAATAATAATTTGACACATGTTAATATGAATTTTTAAAAAAAATGGTTTGGTGTTTGGTTTGTTGATAGCCTCTGATATTTAACAGGTGGTCATATGAGGATCCATGGGCCATGCTATTTACTCACTGGGGACCCTCAGTGAGGGTTAGCACACTCTTGTAGAGGGGTGACTTGGCCTCCTAATCTTCATATGTTTTTTTATACAACATTGTATTTAAGCCACAAAGTTTGCTCAAACCCCACCAATGTGGGATAATTGTTTTAAGCTTTAAAATAAGAATCCTAATACCAACATGTGGTAGAGACACAAACCATCGACCAAATATATCACATTATCAACCTTGCCACAAAAATACCATGTCCTACCCAAGGAATCTCCAATGGTGGCCTAAGTTTAAAATCTTTCTAAGCCTTGCACCTAAGTCTCCTTCAAAAGGGACATCGACACTCATAAAGGAGGCCACCAACCTTAAAAAAGTATGAAACCAGTTTCCACATAGCGAATGTGGGATAAAGATAAGTGATAAAGTGCCTAAGAGAAGGCCAACACCTTAAACCATGCACTTCTTATGAAAAAAAGATAATCTTTGACTGCTTGTGCTGCGAGCTTCGAATTCTTATATAAGGAACAAAATTCCATTTGAAGGATAGTATTCAGTCGACTGTGTAAATAAAATTAAGAAGGTTAGAGAGTTATTTATGCCTCTTATGGCCTTGGAATATTAATGAAAAGTCTGAGAGATGATTGTATACATAGGCAAAGACCAGAGAAGGATAATTGAAGACTTGTAATGATTTTGTAAGCCATTTGTTGCACAAAATTAATGGAAATGGTCTTCACTTTGAACAGACCTAGAGATGTAGGGTATTGCAGCCAAACTCCATTATCAATTCACTTATGAATTCTTCTAATTTTATCTATTGTTTTATAATTCTAATCTTCATTTTAATTTTGGTTTTTATTTCATTATTAAAAATTTAATGGAAAAGTTGAGAAATTAGTAAATCTTTTAAATGTGATAGTGTGTTATTCAAATGTGCTACACTTGCATTTACAAATTTTAGATCAAATTTTTGGTATCAGAGTAGTTATTATTTAATATTGGTTGTGAGTGTATGTTGACAAAGTATAAATATAAAAAGGGTGAAGGAAAACTCACTGAGTATAATCTAAAGATTGGCTTAAGGCATGCTTCAGGGATGGCTGAAGAAGAAATGGAATTTGAACAAGCTTTCCACTGAACCTTCATAGAGATGAGAAGCATGGTTGAGGAACTATACCATGATAAACAAATTAAATTTGAGAATGAGAAAGGTGATTCATAAGAATCAAAAGGTAAAGAAACTGAAAAACCTTCTTCCTCGGATGATGGTAAAAAAATTGTGGAATCTCTTCCTTCACTAAAATTGGATATTAGGTTTGATTACCAATGTTTAATGGTGAAGTTAATGCAGAAAAGTTGGATAGTTAGGTTAAGTAGATTTAATTTTATTGTAGGGTCCAAAATATTATAGGGGATGAGTCAAAAATTCATTTGGATACTCTTTGTATGGGAGGCACAACTCTCATCTGGTGGGAGAGTAAGTTGAAGGAAGTCAAGCTTCAAAAAGGTAACTCAATTTCTACTTGGAATGAATTTTTTGAAGACCTCAGAAAGTAATTTTATCCTTTAGAATATATTCAAAAATCCATGATGGATTGACAAAGTTTCAGACAAGGAAAAAGCCAAAATTTTCAATATTATACACAAGAAAATAGGAGAAAATATTTACTTTTGAATGCTCCTCTTTACACATAAGAAACAATGCTAAAATATATAGGTGGGATACATAGTTACTTAAGACATATGATTCTTATTTTCAATTTCACTAATTTAGATGCAGTATCTATTCAAGCCAGTAAATTAGAAGCTAGAGGAAAACAATCAAAATAATCTTTTTTGAAAGTTAAAAGTAAGCAATCTAATGTTAAGCAATCCAAAGGGGAAAGTTCATCAGGGAAGGGTAAACAAAAATCCACTTTTATTGTTAAAAAAGAAGAAGGAAAACCATTTTGTAATAATTGTAAGAAAAATAATGATGATTCTAAGTGTTGGAAACTACACCCTGAGTTAAGGCCTAAAAGGTTCCAAAAGAAGGAAAATAAGACTAATGCTATGGTTCAGGATTTAGGTTCAAATTTAGGTGATGAAACTAAGATCACAGCCATAGGATTACATAATGATTCTTTTCTTTCATTTTCTAGCATTAAGTCATCAAATGATGCATCTTATTCTAAACATAATTCTATGCATGTTGATAAGAAAATAAATGAATTATTCCCCATTAGAGTTGTTTCAAAATATACTAAGATTGACACTCTATTTGATAGTGGTTCACAAGAAAATTTAATTTCTTAAGAGGTTGTTAAGAAGTTAGGCTTACAAACCAATCCCCATCCAAAGCCTTATCCACTAGGTTGGGTGTGTGACAATCCGAAGCTACAAGTCTCACAAACTTGTAGACTAAGGTTTTCCATCACATCCAAGTTCATAAATGAGGTTGAGTTGGTTGTTTTCCCTTTGGAAATATGTGGGATTATTTTGGGAATCCCATATCTTTATGATATAAAATAAATATTTTATAGAGAGGAGAATAAGTACTTGTTTGTTAAGGATGGCATTCAATATATAGTCAGAGCACATCCCATTAAAACAAGTCTTTCCTTGGTTATAGTAGGGAAAATGAAAAGACTAGTTAATTCAAGCAAGACTTTTTATCTCATGTAGATTAAGTCTAAGGAAAAAGAATATTCTTAGGCTTTGGAAAATTGTGATCCTAAACACAAGAATAAATTAGTTGAAATCATTTCTACTTATGATGATGTATTTTAGGATCCTAAGGGTTTACCCACTAAAAGGGGAGTTCAACATGAAATTTAGATATTGCAAGATTATCATTTCCCTAACATTGGCATGTATAGGTTATCAGTGGTGGAAAATGAGGAAATCAAAAAATAGGTAATGGATTTATTAGATAGAGGTGGTATTCATCAAAGTTCATCTCCTATTGGTTTTCCAATCATTTTGGTGCCAAAAAAATATGGAACTTGGTGAATGTGTGTTAATTTTCATGCTTTAAACAAAATTACTATTAATAATCATTACCCTCTTCCTTGTATTGATGTTTTGTTGGATCAATTAAAACATGTTATTTATTTCACTAAGCTAGATTTGAGAAGTTGATATCATCAAGTAAGAATTAACAAAGGTGATGAGTGGAAAACTACCTTTAAAATAAAACAAGGATTGTTTGATTGGCTTGTTATACCTTTTGGGTTCTGTAATGCCTTGGCTACATTCACGAGATTGATGAATGATGTATTTAGACAATTCCTTGATGATTTTTTCATAGTTTACTTAGATGATATATTGATTTTTATCAAGTATTGGGAAGAGCATGTTATCCACATTAAGAATGTCACGGAAGCATTACGAAGGGAAAAAAATTATTTAAAAATGTCAAAATGTGAGTTTGGAAAGACCTATTTAATATAATTGGGATACTTTGTAGGACATGGTAAATTAAAAATTGATCCTACAAAAGTGGCAGTCATTGTTAACTGGCCTACACCCACTAATACAACTGAGGTTAGAAGTTTTCTTAGTGCAGTATAGTTTTGGAGAAAGTTTATTGCTCAATTTTCATATATTACATCACCTTTGCATTCTTTGATAAGTGTGAAATAGGTCATTTAGTGGGGAGGCAAGCATCAAAAGGCCTTCGACACATTGAAATAAAAGATAAGTGTTGCTCTAGTTTTGGCACTTCCTGATATACAACAACCATTTTAGATCAAGATAGATGCAAGTGAATATGCTATGGGAGCTATTTTAATGCAAGGTAAGAAACCAGCTTGTTATCATTCTAAAACCTTCACAAGTGTAGTAAGAAAATATCCAACTTAGGATGAGGAATTATATGCATTGGTTCAAAGTGTTAAAAAATGGAAACATTACTTAATGGGCAATGAAATAATAATACATATAGATCATCAGCCCTTACAATATCTCCAATCACAAACCAAGCTACAATAGTCTAGACATTTTCATTGGATGGGTTTCTTACAACAATTTCATCTTGTGATTAAGTATAAAAAAAGGTATTTAGAATAAGGTTGCATATATGCTATCTAGGCCTCCTATGGTTGTTTCATCTATCCTTTTACAACATGGTTCTTTGTCTCATGAAAGCTATAAAGAATAGTATGTTAATGATCTTGATTTTCAAGATGTATATAAAGACTTGATGAGTAGTAGACAAGAAGAAGAATTGGACTATCATGTACATAATGATCTTTTGTATCATTTGGGTAAATTTTGTATTCCTCAAAATGAGAGGGAACACATGATTAGAGAAGCACGTACTTCTCTTATTTTTGGTCATTTTGGATTTGCTAAAATGGTTACACATTTGAAAATGTATTATTACTGGCCCCATATGCAAGAACATGTTTCCAAATATATTAAGGGATGTACTCTTTGTGCCACAAACAAACCTAGTAACTAGAAACTAGGACTTTAGACTCCTCTACCTATTCCTACTCACCCATGGGAAAGTATCTCCATGGATTTTGTGGGGGGTTTGCCTATGAAACAATGAAAACATGACTATTTATATGTGGTTATGGATAGATTTAGCAAGATGTGTGTTTTGATTCCTTGCAATAAGAAAATTACTAGAGAAGGCACTACACACTTATTCTTTAAACATGTATGGGTTCATTTTGGATTGCCTACTTCAATTATTTTTTATCAATATTCTTGGTTCATTGGAGAGTTTTGGTCAACTTTTTGGGGACTAATGGACACTAAATTAAAAAAGAGAACTGTATTTCATCCACAAACCAATGGGAAAATAGAGGTTGTGAACCACATTGTGGTACATTTTCTTAGGGGTTATATAAATAAACATCTAAAGTTATGGGATGAATAATTATGTTTCATACAACATGCATATAACCAGGCACTTCATTCTTCTACTATGAAATCTCCATTTGAAGTTTGTTATGGATACTTTCCTAAATCTCCTATAGATGTTTGTTATGGATAGGATACAACTATTGGTGAACCAAAAGAGGCCATTCAAGCTAAGAAGTTCATTGAAAAAATATAGCTCATACAACATATTGTCCATACTTAATTGGAGAAAAGTCAAGCCAAGTATAAAGCCATACATGATAAACATCATGTTGATCACCAATTTATTTTAGGTGATATGGCATGGCTTCACATCAGTAAGGAAAGACTGACAGGTGAAGGTAAAATTTTGAAACCAATCTAGTATGGTCCTTTTCAGATTATAGAAAAAATTGGAACAAATGCTTTTTGGTTAGATTTACCATCTTACATGCAGATTTATTCAGTTGTAAATGTGGAAAATCTGAAATTATATGAGCCTCCAATGATAATGGATCATGATGAAAGTGTTTCCATTCCTTCTGTTGATGATTTTGCTCCTAAATATCTAACAAAATTGTAGGAAAATACTTTCTTGATAGGAATGTGTGAACTTCGTGAAGTGGTGATGTTGAGTATCTTCATGTTAGACTAAAAGGGATGTACCCAAATAAGGCCAAATGGATGGAAGCTAAAAAGGTGAGGGAGAAATACCCTTACCTCATTACCAATTAATTTCAAATTTTGGAGGTCCAAAAGTTTCTAGTGTGGAGGAGTGATCCAGGTAGATCCATATACCATTCCATTTTGAAAGTCTTCAATTTTTGGTTGAACCATTTTCACAATAAAGAATTTATTGAGAGCTTTTCAGTGCTTCTTCTAGAATGAAAAATGGAGTCTGGATGCTTGAGATATATATTTTTGAAGTTTTCTTGCGATACGTGAATAATAGGTGTTGAAAAATGGCATGGCATTGTTCAAATCCACCAAGTGGTCCAATAATCATTTGACACATGGCAATATGAATTTGTATAAAAAATTGGTTTGATGTTTGGTTTATTGATAGCCTCCAGTCTTTGATAGGTGATCATATGAGGATCTATAGTCCCTGATATTTACTCACTAGGGGCCCTTAGTGTGGTGTAGACACCGAAATCGTGTCGACTCCCCTGGTCATTCCCCGTCTTATTCTTCTTCGCCTATTGAACCCTTGCCGATCACTTGTTTCACCAGCATTGACCCTGGCAGCATGTAAAGAGGAGCACAGAGTGAAAGGTAGACTCTATCCCCATTATGCATCTGCCGACGTCGGTCTTTACCCGACCGATGTCGCCGACGTCGGTCACCTATCGGCCGACGTCGGCAATCCTGCCGACGTCGGTCACCTTCCCCTTGTCCGTTATCAGTTATCGTTCGGTTTCCCGAAACGGTTGACGAACCGTTTCTGAAACCGTCCCCGTCCCCCGCCTTCATCAACCTCCGCCAGCCATTCGAACAGGATCCCCGAACGCTAATCCCCAAATGCTGATCAACCGAACGCTGAGCAACCAACCTGCGAATTCCTCCACGAACCTGCGAACTCCGAGCAATCATCGACACTACGACATCAACTAATCTGCACACCATGGCTTTCATCGGGTCTTCTACCAGGTAAGTCTTTATTCTGTTTATTTCATTTTCTTTCTTAGTTATTATTTATTTTCTATCATCCCGACTCTGTCCAAAACCTCGTCCCTGTCCTTATCAAACCCTGTCCCGACTGTTCAGACCTATCCTGACTCTGTTCAAAACCTGTCCCGACTGTTCAGACCTATCCCGACTCTGTTCAAACCCTGTCCCAACTGTTCAGACCTATCCTGACTCTGTTCAAACCTGTCCCGACTCTCTCAGAACCTGTCCCGAACCTTTTCCCAGAGCCTGCCCCTACCGACGCCGGTCACTACCCCGACCGACGACGGCACCTTAACCGACGTCGGCACCTTCCCTAACCAACGCCGACACCACAGAGACCGACACCGGTGACTGTGCAGAACATTGCCACATATCAGGTACGCATCTTTTATTTCTGTCATTTATTTCTGTCATTATCATCTACTTTCGTCCAATATTATGCTCTTTTTTATCAGTGGGTTGATATCCTTCTAGGGAGTCTTCGTACTTTCGGGATCGGGCGTTCACCTGACAACCCACCCTATCTCTTATTAATGCTTTTCCGTGTTTAGCCTTTTCTTCACAGGTGTCATTCCTCCACAGCAAAAGAGGAGAATCTTTCAACGTCTGATTTCGGTGCGCACGACTGTATCAGGTACTTCTAGCCTTAACCATCTTTCAGTTTCTTATTTCTTCTTTTGAATGTAGAAAGCAATTTTGCATTAGAAACATTCTGGCACGCCCGGTGGGACCCTAGGTCCTCCTTGGGTTCTTTCTTTCTTTCGTTCATTTAGGTGCATTAGGTTTCTTCCTTTTCGCCTCCTTTTCATCTCTTCTTAAACAACATCATAAGCAGAACTAAAATGAACACTTCTTTCTTTCTTGCATTTCTAGACTAGCTAAAACTCATATTCTTCGACTCTTTCTCCATTCGTCTTCATACGAACAAACATTTCGACTTGGACATTAAAACACTTTGCATTCATTTCTGTTTGCCTGCATCTTTTAGACCACACATAGTAATTAAACCGCATATTGAATTAATCTAGATCACTTGATGTTACACGACCAAACCACCTGCACAAAACAAACATAAAACTTACCTGAGACAAGGCCCGACTGGGATTTCATCCCCCAGCGGATACCTTACCCGTCCCGGTGACCCTACTTGGATTTCATCACCAAGGGGGAAGCCCACTCCGTTCTCTGGCGGAGGATAAACTCTAGTGGAAGTATATTTTGGCTAAGCGAAACCAGCTAACCACTGGAATCATGAAGTGAGGGGAGCTTGCTCCTTAACACCAGGCCTGTACGGAAGCTAACACAGATTTCTTGAGCACCATAACAAAACCCGAAACCATCCATAGACTGCTTCTTCTAGGACCCATTTTTCAGTCAATCTTCCTCTACACACACATTCTAAGGCATAAGCCACTATAATCCTAATAATTTACTTTTAGGGTTTTAGGATCTGTTTGTGTCTTCATCTTTTTGGTTCTTATCTGCTTGTTTGAGCTTGTGAGGACGTTCTCCCTTGCCTTGAATGGTTCTGACTCGTAGCCAAGCCAAGGCTCTAGTCGATCACGCGAGGCATCATCCTCTTCCATCTACCCCGCCTACAACCAACCCTATAATGGAGTTCAACTCGGAAACCGAAAGAACTCCTACCAGACCATCTCCGTCCCAAACGCCTATTATTCTAGAAGGGGACCAAGACTTCGCACGATTCTTGGACCTCAACACCAAAGCCCTGCAACACTATCTCGCGAATAGCCAAATGCGAGACCCCTTTGGCAATCCAATTTATGGAATGCCGACTTCTCTCCTCGCAACTGCGGTCATATCAACAACATCCGTAGTCCAACCCTTAGACACCCAGGCTGTTGCCTCAACCACTGACCAACCTTTTACCAACCATCCAAGTGTGGCCTCTCCTTCCATCGTTGGGCCCACTTTCATCGGGATTTCGGCCCCCAATCAATCTCAGTCCACTCAACCACTTTCTACCCCCTTTCAAAACCTGGTCGTCTCTATTCCGCCCACTCTTACTCCTATCAACACTAGGGTGGCTACCCATCCGTTAGCCCATGTTACCTCTAACCAACCTCCCATGACAACATCAAACCTAGCCATGCCTTCCATCCAATCATCTTTAGTCACTTCTTCTGTCCCTACGACTAGTCATCCGTACGTTGTGCCCTTATTGGTACAACCGACTACGTCGTATACCTCTTCCAGCCTCTTTCAAGCGCCTCACAATCTAGGAGGTGCTCCACCCGTCAATCCGTCAGTAGATATTATCAAGATGCTGATGGATAAAATGTCCAACCTAGAGACCTCCATTACCGGCTCACGCAACACTCTCTCGTACGAACAAATCTGTAACGAGCCCATCCATCCTTCTGTCCCCATCAGACCATATCCCAGCCAGTGGGAACTTCCTAAGTTTTCTCGTTTCCAGAGTAAGGAAGACCCACAACAACATTTACGGGCATTCAGACATGCCTGTTACCTTATCGCCCACGACGATGCGTTGCTCTTACGCACGTTTCCCATGTCTCTCTCGGGTGCTGCACTTGACTGGTACAGCTCTCTTCCTAGCTATTCCATCTTCACGTTCACTCAGTTGGCCCAGCTCTTCCTCGATCATTTCTCCATCAATATCACCAAGAAGGTCTCTATCACAGACCTCTATTCTATTCGCTAGTTCGAGGATGAATCTATTGCTGATTTCGTCGCTCAGTGGAGGTGCCTTATCAATCAACTTTCATTTTCTTTACCTCAGCCTGAGCTTATTGAACTTTTCTCTCAAGCCTGTGCTAAACATATTTCTTCTACCTTGAGGGTTCAAACCTTCCGCACTTTTGACGAAGCCTTCACGATGGCTCGTAAACTTGAGTTACGTGCCGTTGAGGAGAATAAAGTCAAGTTGCGGAGTAAGAATCCCAACTCCAAAACCAATGACCCTTCTTCTAAGCCCTCCTCGTCTAATCCTAAATCTAAAGCTTCAGCAAATGCTGTGGTTGTTAGATCTTCCTCTTCTTCGCCTTCAACTAATCAATCTGAACCATCCACGTCCATGAGCGCCACTCGTCAATTTCAGCAGAGATACATACAGCGACAGTTTACTCCACTTGGAGAATCATACGCGTCTGTGCTGGAAAAACTCATCAAACAAGGGGCCATCAATCTCCCTCAGATCCGACCTCCACCACAATTTGATCCCTCACGCGCCATCCCTGCGTGGTATAGGGAGAATGACTTCTGCCACTACCACCGTGTTAAAGGTCATGACACGGGCAACTGTAAAACCCTTAAAAACATAGTTCAAGACATGTTGGAAAAGGGTGACCTCATCCTCGACAATCCTAATGCCCCTCCTAATCAGGGTATCGATATCTTCAAACAACCATTCCCTAATCATCCACCAACCCAAAACAACGTCCAGACCTTGACTGACAATACCCATGAACATAATATTCGAACAGTCATTACGGTCTCACCCCTCATTTCTAACCAACCCCAAGAGGTGAGTTCATCCATCAGTCCATCACATGTGGACGAACCTCTTTCTCCAGCTAGTTCTCCCTCAACTTCTCTCATTTTGGAGGACGCCTCGACCTTACCAGCACCGCCAGTTTCACCATCTTCCTTCTTGCTACCCATGGAGGACCCAACCTTTCCTACTCCTCAGCCACAAGTGGAGGGCACTATCATCCCTGCCCTTTACCCGCTTGAGGAGCTTCATTCACCAGTTTCTTCTCCACCCAGAGAAGAACCTATCTCTCCTTCATCTCCAACCGAACATGAACCTGTCACAACTTCACCATGCTTTCAGCCCGAGACTACTACATCCGTCTTACCTTCAGTCCCACAACCATTGGCATCTTCTCAAGAGCCTAAACCTCATCCCGCATCTTCTCAGCCATTTTCCCGACTAGTGGAGAGACTCGAACTTCTCCCTTCTAGGAAAGTGGAACATCAGGGATTGTGGGACCGTCTCACAGCTCTTCAACAAGCCCGGGCCCTCTCATCACATACCGCTAATCCTCCCATGGCGGAACCTCCTAAGACTATCAACAGAAATTCGATCTCCACTTCCAAACCGTCTACATCTTTATCAACTTCATCAAAACCAAAACCCTCATCTACTCCACCTAAACCTATCAAATCACTTGGCGTTCGCCCCATCTCCAACCTCACTCATCCACAAGTGAAGGTGGACTTAACCCAAACTTCAACCAATAGTAGTCTTCAACCCAAATCTCAAAAGACTGCCAAACCACAGAGGCGAACGCCTCCTCTTCCGTCACCATTGCCCTCCATTTTGGGCCCGCATCCTTCAACCTTAACCAGAATCCTTCCCGCTTCAACCTCTAACCAAAACCGGTTGCCTCCTTTGCTTCCTTTACCTACCACTAGCCTACCCTCTCCCAAAAGGGCGATACCTCTCACGAAGAGTGTACCGTCTCCGCCTGTCATCGCACCATCAACCCAGAAGGTGGTACGAAAACCTCCTCCCATTTCGCCCAAGCAAAAGTCACCAACATCGCATACATCGATGAGCATGGACCCTTTAGTGGGCTCATACTCTTTGATCTTGCAACGACTTTTGCAAACCTCTAGCATAACTCTTCCACCCATCAAGCCCTTTCAACCTCTCGGGTCTAAACCTTCCTGGTTCGACGACACGAAGATTTGTTTATATCATCGTACACCAGGACATGACACTGAGACTTGCTGTGCCCTCAAGGCTGTCATTCGCCGTTATCTGGAGAAAGACACTCTTCTCTTTCAGGACACTTTCGACCGCCCTCCGACTCCTTCTCACAACCCTTCAACCTCTTCAAACCCATCCACATCTCATCAACCGGTTACAACCCCTTCATCATCTTCACCTCCCATCTTTGAAATCAATGCCATTCACATCACCACTAGGTCACAAAAGGATAAGGCGAAAGAAAAAGCCGCCATTCCTTGGACCCACCCTTTTGTCAATCCACCTCAACCGCCTAAGCCTAAGATTTCTATCCTTGGCGTGCCTCAACCCTCTTCTTCTTCTTCTTCCTCTTCTGGACCAATCCACGACTCCATGTTGAAACAGCTTCACCAGACGCCTGTGAAGATGTCCCTCTACGATCTCATCCAAACCTCACCTCAACATCGTCAGGCCCTCATCCAATCCCTCCAGGCAGCGGAGGTCCAACCTGAGGATCCTCAGCCACTTGCTGCCCTTGTCCACTCCTTAGCCCCTGTTGCCTCCATAACATTCAGCGATTCTGAGATTCCTACATCCAACACGGAAGATCAGGACGCCGCCCTCTTCATCACTGCCTACATCGATCGGACACGCATTAAACACGTTATGATCGATGGGGGCGCTAGCATCAACATCATCTCCACTCATGCCTTTGATCAGTTGGCTCTTCCCAAGAATTGCGTCTCCAAAACTGACGCGATCTTACGCTCTTTCAACGACACCACTGCCACGACCATTGGCACCGTCATCCTTCATATCCGCGTTGGTCCACGCACAGTCCCGGAGCTCTTCTACATCATCGAAGGAGAGTTCCAATACAACATCTTACTGGGCCGACCTTGGATCCGCGCCATGGCCTGTGTCCCCTCCACCCTGCACCGTTGTGTGAAGTTTGAGCATGACAGACAAGTCCACACCATTCCCGCTGACCCTTCGCCTTTCAAAACATGCAATACCACTTACCGTCCAAACGATGTCCTCATTCCTATCAAACCGCCAACCTCGGCACCGCCTCCATCTGCGGAAGCTTCAACCAGTTCGCAACAGGCGGTCGCCCTTACACCTCCCCTTCAAGCGACGACCACAGACCCCATGGAAGACGTCTTCCAAAGACTTTCATTGGGAGAGTATCGCTTGCTGGCTTTAGACATGTTCCAAACTCCGCAAGAGTATGGATGCCTTCATCACAGCCCTAGCTACGACCATCGGATTGGGATGATCATACCTTATGGTCCCCCTCACCTCCGCACCAACCTCGTCTATGGAGGGCTTAATCAAGCTCCTACTGATGGTAATCCTCTTTCTTCACCCCAACCTTTCACATCAGATTTTTCATTTCTTGGCAACCCCGCCTTTACACATACTTACCTTTACAGGTGTGCATGGAAGGGTTTTGGTTTCAGACGCTATGAGCAGGGCTCCCATTAGCCTATCCAACCGCTCAACGATGACGACGCCAAGAAACGGTATGGTCTGGGATATCACGACCCCACTCAAGACCCCGTAGACCTTTATCCTGAACCAATCCTCGACCAATCTCCTCCACATTCGCCTATTTCGCCACCTTCACCTACGGAGTCAGTGGTTTCCATTCCTCCTAGTTTTTTTTTTCCATAAACACCATCTGCCTGGACCCCTTGACTTATCAGCTCAATGGGGTATCCAAGTCTCTCCCTCTCATTCTTCCCACCATGATTGAAGATGAGTCGGCAACCATTCACACTGTTCACTGCGTTGACGATGATGCCATTCTTTCCTACATGGGCGCTGATGATTCTTTCATCCAGCGCTCCCTTCCTTCTGAGACCCAGGTTATGTTAAATGAATCAACCATTGACATCAACCTTCCTTCTTCTGATGTTCCTCATGTCTTAAAGATAGGCCAATCTTTAGACGCTCAGGAGCAGCTTGACTATACCCAGTTCCTCTCCGACCATAGCAAGGCCTTTGCTTGGACTTACAGTGATATGCCTGGCATCGACCCCTCCATCGTTACCCATAACATTGTCACCAAACCAGAGGCTAAGCCTGTCAGGCAAAAGCTTCGAAAGATGCATCCTCGTGTTGCCCTCCTTGTCAAGGAGGAGCTTCAGCGGCTCCTTTCTGTCTCCTTCATTCAGCCTATCGATTATCCACAGTGGGTCTCTAACATCGTCCCAGTCACCAAGGCAACTGGGGGGATTCGGATCTGCACAGACTATCGTGACCTTAATCTAGCCTGTCCTAAAGATGACTTTCCTCTTCCTAACATTGACCAGCTCGTTGATCTTACGGCCGGCCATGAGATGCTATCTCTTATGGACGGGTTTTCAGGATACAATCAAATTCTGATTGCTCCGGAAGATCAGCACAAGACTACTTTCATCACCCCATGGGGGACTTTTTGCTATCGAGTCATGCCTTTCGGCTTGAAGAACGCAGGCGCCACTTATCAGCGTGCCATGACCTACATTTTCCACGATCTCCTCCACAAAATCATGGAGGACTATGTGGACGACCTTCTCGACAAATCTAAATTTTGCCATGACCATCTGACCATTCTCAACATCATCTTTTCTCGTCTTCTTCAGTATAATGTCCATCTTAACCCCAAGAAATGTGTCTTTGGGGTCCTCTCTAGCAAGCTTCTCGGCTTCATCGTTTCCTTCCATGGCATCGAGATAGATCCCGCCAAGATTCGCGCTATCCTCGAAATGCCTCCCCCGACCAATCTCAAGCAGCTTCGCAGTTTGCAAGGCAAGCTCCAGTCCATTCGTCGCTTCATCTCGTAGCTTTCTGACCGCTGCCAACCTTTTCATCATCTCCTTAAGAAGGACGTCATTTTTACATGGGATAAGGACTGTCAAGAGGCTTTTGAAGCCTTAAAACGCTATCTGGTCTCTCCACCAGTTCTCATTCCACCTAAAGATGACCAACCTTTCTACCTTTATATCTCAGCCACTCACCATTCGTTAGGTGCCATGATCGCGCACCGAGATGAGCATCACCGTGAGCAAGCCGTTTATTATATCAGCTGAACACTGGTTGACTATGAAACTTGGTATACCCATATCGAGAAACTCTGTTTGGCGTTAGTCTTTGCTGCTACTAAGCTTCGCCACTATCTTCTCAATCACAAAACCTTTGTCATCACCCACACCGACCCTCTCAAATATATGCACTCCAAGCCATATCAGAATCAACGTATGGCTTGGTGGCTCATGCTGCTTGCTAAGTTCGATCTCGAATTCATCCAGCAGAAATCTATCAAGGGGCAAACCATCGCTGATCAACTAGCCGATGCCCCTCTTCCTGACACTCAACCTTCGCAGTGTGAATTCCCTGACGAGTCTATCGCTGCGCTTTCCTCCGACGACACCACCTATCAGATGACTATGTTCTTTGACGGATCCAAATGTAAACTAGGTGGAGGTGCTGGGGTCATTCTCATCCCACTCGAAGGGGAGCCCATGCCTTTGTCTTTTAAACTCGACTTTGATTGTACCAATAATATGGCCGAATACGAGGCCTTAATTTTGGGACTTTAGACCGCTCTCTCTCTCAGCATCAAGTCCATCAACATCTTCGGCGACTCGCAGCTCGTCGTCAATCAGGTCAATGGTTCATACCTCTGTAAAAATGAAATTTTGCAGACTGTTCCTCGATCCACGAACAAGTTTGCTGACACTATGGCTTCTCTCGCTTCCCATATCCCATCTTCCTCATCTGCCTCCAGACTTTTTGTCACGGTGCGTCGTGTGCCATTGCCTTCATATATCTCTCCTCACATTCATCATGTCAATGCTATAGACCCTAGCCCACAAGATGCTTGGTATAAGCAACTTGTGGACTTCTTATCTCTCTCTATCATTCCTCCCAACCTCTCTAGTAATGCATGATGAGCTTTTATCAAGCGTACTACTCGCTATACCATGCTAGGGGGTCTTCTCTATAAGCGAGGCTTCGACGGCCTCCTTCTTCATTGTCTCACCTCCACTGAAGCATCTCACGCCATCCAGCAAGTCCACGACGGGATTTGTGGCAGGCATTTTAGTGGAAATTTGGTTGCCAAGCGCATCCTTCATCTGGGCTATTATTGGCCTACCCTTCATCAAGACTATAGCGATTATGTTCGGCGTTGCATCAAGTGTCAGCAGCACTCTAACTTGCTTCATCTCCCCAGCCACACCTTGCAAGTTGCTCAGGATTTCTGGCCTTTCTCTCAGTGGGGTTTAGATCTCATCGGTGAGATTAACCCTCATTCGTCTCTTCGTCATCAATCCATCATCACAGCCACTGAATATTTCACCAAGTGGGTGGAAGCCATTCCTCTCGTCTCCACAAAAGCCTACAAGATCGTCGACTTCATCAACACCCACATCATCTGTCGTTTCGGTGTCCCTCATAAAATCATCACTGATAACGGCAAGTCCTTCAAAAACAAAACTGTCCAAAAGCTATGCGACTCCTTCGGCATCAAACTCAGTTTCTCTTCGCCCTACTACCCACAAGCAAATGGGCAGGCCGAGGTTTCCAACAAAATTCTCACCAAAATTCTCATGAAAGTGGTCAGTGACACAGGCAAGGATTGGCACATTCACATTCCCTTCGCTTTGTGGGCTTACCGCACTAGCATCCGAACCTCTACGAGTGCTACCCCTTTTTCTCTTGTGTACGGAACAGAGGTTGTTTTACCTCTCGAAGTACAGATCCCGTCTCTCTGCATTTCTTTACATGATATCCTTTCCAACGATGACTTTCGTCAAGATTGCTTAGCTCAACTTGAGTTACTTGACGAACACCATCTTGCTGCCCTTAATCATCTCCATGTCTATCAACATCGCATCAAGCGCACCTATGAAAAAAATCTGCGAGAACGAGATTTCAACATCGGAGACCTCGTCCTCAAAGAGAATCAACACGTGACCAATATGGAGCGAAGTAAACGAGGCAAGTTTGCTCCTAATTGGCTCGGACCCTTTATTATCATGCACAAGTATGGATCAGGGACTTACCGTCTGTCTTCTCTTGATGGACGCCCAGAACCTGAGCCTCTTAATGCATTGCATCTGCGACCGTTCTACTGCTAGTCGAGTATTCGTCCACTTGACACTTAACTTGAGCTCGTCCCTTGAGCAATCCTCATCCTCTTTATCCTACTTCCTTTCAACCCTATTCCTCTTAACAACTCCTATAACCCTTTTATGATGTATGGATGCTTTGTCCTAATAAAAGGGAGCCCTTGACCTTCTACAGTCTTGTCCATGACTCACACTTCTATCAAAACAAATCAAGATGTCAAAACATATCCATGGTCACTATATCAATATCAAGTCAAATTAAAAAAAATAGACTGTTCCCTCGAAGGACAGCTGTACTATCATTGCTGTAATAAATAGACTGCTCCCTTGAAGGACAGCTATTCAAAAGCCTTTTTATTAAACAAAAATCTAGACCACTCCCTCGAAGGATGGCTATGACTACTCTGGCAATAAATAGTAACTTATTTTAGAAGCTTCCCGCATTGATCAGCTTCGTAACCTGACCACCAAGCAAATGACATCTCTATGCAGGCTTCCCGCATCGATCAGTCTGCCTCTTAAAAAAAAAAAAAAAAAAAAAAACGAGTCATGGACTTGGCTTGTAGTTGTCTCAGGGTCTCCTATAAAAAGGGGCAAAGTTATCTCTGCTCTTAAAACGGGTTACCCTCTTTCCTCCTCCTATTACCTACTCAAGGGACTTCGAGCTCACTTTAATGTCTAAGTGATTCGATTACCGCTCTAACATAACTATGGTCAACGACGTCACGCATGAATGGGGCTCTTGGTTCTCATAACCCCTATCTATGCTATCTTTTTGGTCCTTGTCAATGAAAGAGCAATTTGCCTTTCATCTTCTTCTGCCCTTTGGTCACATCCACCTTCATCACTTGTCGATCAACTCAGCTCAACTCTCTTTTCAGACCATCAACATGACCTTGCTTATTCACCCTAGTTTCTATGGACACCAATCCACATGGAAACTATCGACTCGCCACAATTTATGTTTAGCATAAACCAATACTTGCTGAAGCATAAATAAACCTCAATTCATTTTTAGCATACATCCATCACGCATATGGGATATTGCTAGGGATGAAAAACCCCTCAACCAATGTTGCAGAATACACCATTTGGAAAAGGCTGCAACATCTTTTTTTTCTCACCATCCCTTTGACCCTTCCTCCCTTCTAGGGAGAACTACATCGGCCTGAGGCCCTATCACCAGGGCTATGTAGGCAGCACTCAGTTGACATGGGGTCTTCTGGGGTTAGCTCGGCCGCATCCTCTCATCCTTTCGTCCATTCATCCATCCATCGACCACCAACCATTGGAGATCATGCCTATCTCCTCCGACCTCGACCACTTCCAAGACGTTGTTGCCTTGGTTGTTTTTGCATGTATGCTACCTCATGACTGGTTAGCAGAATTGTGCGTAGACCTTTTTGGACCCTCACAAGTATAGGATCGCAAGCTGGTTGATCCACACTACTTGTGACTTTTTCACATTTCTAGGAGCACTTCCTGAGCCCGGGATACCTGGAACGCGATGACCCATTTGGAGCTTCAGCTTAGATTGAGTGACCCGATCAGCAGACGACTAAATGCTGGGGCCCAGTTACTTCAATTTTGGCACTCCTCAACCCTTGACCTGCGACACTTTGGCCTGACCATCTCGTGTAGTGGTATACACGCAATCACGACCTTTGCAGCATTCACCCTCACCCCTTTTTTCATCCACTCTTTATCAAATCAGCACCCGATTCCCGGTTCCCTTCCCTCGACTCCTACTTTGAGGGGGAATACCTCATCTTTACTCGGGGCATTTCGCTTCCTATTTTTGTCTTGCAGTTCATTTGAACAACCAACAAGACGAAATCAACCTTATCCCTCACCTGGGGCACTCACTCCTATTTTTGTCTTGCAGTTCGTCCAGAACAACCAACAAGACAAAAAGGGGCAAATGTAGACACCGAAATCGTGTCGACTCCCCTGGTCATTCCCCGTCTTATTCTTCTTCGCCTATTGAACCCTTGCCGATCACTTGTTTCACCAGCATTGACCCTGGCAGCATGTAAAGAGGAGCACAGAGTGAAAGGTAGACTCTATCCCCATTATGCATCTGCTGACGTCGGTCTTTACCCGACCGATGTCGCCGACGTCGGTCACCTATCGGCCGACGTCGGCAATCCTGCCGACGTCGGTCACCTTCCCCTTGTCCGTTATCAGTTATCGTTCGATTTCCCGAAACGGTTGACGAACCGTTTCTAAAACCGTCCCCGTCCCCCGCCTTCATCAACCTCCGCCAGCCATTCGAACAGGATCCCCGAACGCTAATCCCCAAACGCTGATCAACCGAACGCTGAGCAACCAACCTGCGAATTCCTCCATGAACCTGCGAACTCCGAGCAATCATCGACACTATGACATCAACTAATCTGCACACCATGGCTTTCATCGGGTCTTCTACTAGGTAAGTCTTTATTCTGTTTATTTCATTTTCTTTCTTAGTTATTATTTATTTTCTATCATCCCGACTCTGTCCAAAACCTCGTCCCTGTCCTTATCAAACCCTGTCCCGACTGTTCAGACCTATCCCGACTCTGTTCAAAACCTGTCCCGACTGTTCAGACCTATCCCGACTCTGTTCAAACCCTGTCTCGACTGTTCAGACCTATCCCGACTCTGTTCAAACCTGTCCCGACTCTCTCAGAACCTGTCCCGAACCTTTTCCCAGAGCCTGCCCCTACCGACGCCGGTCACTACCCCGACCGACGACGGCACCTTAACCGACGTCGGCACCTTCCCTAACCGACGCCGGCACCACAGAGACCGACGCCGGCGACTGTGCAGAACATTGCCGCATATCAGGTACGCATCTTTTATTTCTGTCATTTATTTCTGTCATTATCATCTACTTTCGTCCAATATTATGCTCTTTTTTATCAGTGGGTTGATATCCTTCTAGGGAGTCTTCGTACTTCCGGGATCGGGCGTTCGCCTGACAACCCACCCTATCTCTTATTAACACTTTTCCGTGTTTAGCCTTTTCTTCGCAGGTGTCATTCCTCCACAGCAAAAGAGGAGAATCTTTCAACGTCTGATTTCGGTGCGCACGACTGTATCAGGTACCTCTAGCCTTAACCATCTTTCAGTTTCTTATTTCTTCTTTTGAATGTAGAAAGCAATTTTGCATTAGAAACATGTGGGTCAAAACACTCTTAGGAAGGGGTGCCTTGGCCTCTTAT
The DNA here is from genome assembly GCA_037957365.1 of Torreya grandis. Taxonomy (NCBI): domain Eukaryota; kingdom Viridiplantae; phylum Streptophyta; class Pinopsida; order Cupressales; family Taxaceae; genus Torreya; species Torreya grandis. The sequence continues at coordinate 521,171 of JARHVA010000985.1, read as the reverse complement.
TCTTCATATGTTTTTGTATGCAACATTTTGTTTAAGCCACAAATTTTACTCAAACCCCAAAAATGTGGGATAATTATTTTAAGATTTGAAATAAGGATCCTCATACCAACACGTGGTAGAGCCACAAACCATCAACCAAATCTATCATGTCATCCACCTTTCCATGCAAAGACCACATCCTACCCAAGGAATCTCTAACGGTGGCCTAAGTTGAAATATTACTAAGCCTTACACCTAAATCTCCTTTAAAATGGATGTTAACACTCATAAAGGAGATCACCAACCTTAAAAAAGTATGAAACCAATTTCCACACAGCCAATGTGGGATAAAGATAGGTGATAAAGAACCTAAAAGAAGGCCGATGCCTTAAACCATGCACATCTTGTGCAAAAAAGATAAGCCTTGACCCCTTGTGTTGTAGGTTTTGAAGTGCTATATAAGGAACAAAATTCCATTTGAAGGGTAGTATTCAATCGACTGTGTAAAGAAAATTAAGAAGGTTAGAGAGTTATTTATGCCTTGTACAACCTTAGACTATTAATGATAGGTCTGAGAGATGATTTTATAGGCAAGTAGAGACCAAAGGAGAATTGAAGACTTGTAATGATTTTGTAAGCCATTTACTACATGAAATTAATGGAAATGGTCCTCACTTAGAATAGACCTAGAGACGTAGGCTATTGAAGCTGAACTCCATTATCGATTCACTAGTGAATTCTTTTGATTTTCTTTACTATTTTATAATCTTGATCTTCATTTTAATTCTATTTTTTATTTCATTATTAAAAATTAAATGGAAAAGTCAAGAAATTAGTAGATATTTTAAATGTGATAGTGTGTTATTTTAATGTGCTACACTTGCATTTTTAGATTTCAAATCATGGGAAGCTCCAATAGGTGTTATTTTCAAAATGGAATTTGAATAAAACAAATCTAAGTCAACAAGCTCATCAAAAATTCTATAATGGGAAGTTATGTCATTGCTAGGAGTCTCATTACTAATCACCTCAGAAGAGAAACTATCAAATGTCATGAGGTCATCCTCTAGTGGTTTAAATCTGAGACCATGATTCCAATTGATAACTCTAGCTAATAAGGGTTTTAAAATTCCTTGCATTTGTGGGCTAAGGCATTTCCCTATATAGTCAAGATGATCCATTATCTTGTTAGGGATAAGATATTTTAGATTCTAAAAATAATCAGCAAGGCCTTTAGAACATAACCAATCTCCTTCTATAAAATCCTCTCGATCTTTCTTTGGTGAAATTGTAGGTACAAAAACCACATGAGGTTTTGGTTGTTTCTTCTTTGGATGCCAAATTTGATCAAGTTTGTTAGGAGTCTAGGAAGTTTTAGGCTTACCAAATATCTTAGGGGATTTCATTAATTTTTCAATATGGAATACATCCTTCAAATGGTATGTGGAAATGCCTATATCTTTAATAATAACCTTCTTGGCCAGAGCCATAGGAAATGGATTGGATGAAGCTGAGGCTAGATCAATAGGGTCTATATAATTAGATGGAGATGGATGAGAAATGATGGCTTTATTCTTCTATACAATGAATTCAAAACTTGGGCAATAGTTATAATTATGAAAATTTACTTCAAGATGTTTGTAGTATTGATATTTCTACTAATTAGTGGGAATAGTAACCTCAATCCCATCATGGGGATACTTAAGGCATTGGTGAAGAGTAGATGGAACTACCTGTACTTCATGGATCCAAGGATGACTAATAAGTATGTTATAAGGAAGCTCAATATCCATAATATGAAATAATGTGTGATGAGAAATAGACCCAACCATGATTTACAACCAAATTATACTAGATGACTCCCTCTCAATGTTGCCGTAAGCCTTGATTGTAATAGTTTCTAGCTGAAAGTCTTTATCTATGTATCACAATCATTGTACCAATTTAATAGATATGATGTTTAACCCTGAACCATTATCTATAAGAACCTTCTTTATCTTGTGATCCATAATGATTATCTCAATGTATAGTGGGTTATTATGATTTATGTCAAGGGTAGACATGTCTTTTTGATCAAATGTGATTTGATAAAATGAAGATAAGTGTCCAACTAAGTTTTATAAATGATCAAGGTTTATATTATCAGGCACAATAAAATCCTATAAAAGTTTGTTAAAAGTGGTTTTATGGACATCAAATGTCTACAAGAGTTCTAATATGGAAATTTATGTAGGGGTTTTATCTAATTGATCCATTAGAATATAAGCCCTTTGAATTATGGATTGAACTTGTTTAGTCTTTATTGGGATAGTATTCAACTTTGGAACCATTGACACAATGTTCTCATCAATTTTTATGGAAGAAGTGGGCAACGGGCCCTAAATGGTAACTCATGCGCATCTACTTGCGACTGCACAACCTAGAGGTGGAAAGGAGTTATTATAATTAGAAGAGGAAGGCAAAGGGCCTTGTATGGTGACTCATGGGTGTCTAACTATATCACTAAAATTTTGGGTCAGTGAGGAGCCTTTATAATTAGAATAAAGGTACTATTGTTTAGAATATTAACTCATGAAAATGGAGTAACAAAATGATGATGTGAACCCAACATGGTATTACTAGGCGGAGAGGGTGCTGGCCCTATAATGATGGGTCCCATGTTGTGAGGAACATGAGATTGGCCATGTATATTTATAGTAATAATGGAAATGTGGATTGTATAAATGCATCCCATAGTATTATTATAGTCATAAATTATGTTATTATAAGCCACATTATTATTGTGGGCATTATGATCTTGATTATGCTCATTACGATTCTAACCTTGTTATTGGTTCTAATTCTTCCTCTATCTTTGAATGTGATGATTTTGATTGTTTCTTGGTGGTGGTGGATCATGTCAAGGAAAGGTGTCTTTGTAGATTCCCATATCTTGATTTGTGTCCTAATTAGGGGCCAACTTATTTTCTAGTTAAACACTTTAAATAAATTCCTCAATAATATGTCTTAATTGAACATAATGATATGCACCGTTACTAACAACACAATGAAAGCTACACCATTCATTCTCTTTGTACCAATCTTTTTTTAGTTAATCTTGAGGAAATGGCCTTGATACTAGCCATATAATTAAATTAGCTACAATGAGATTTTATAACACTATTTCAACTAATTCTCCTAACTTGCTAAAGATTCTAAAATTATTATGAAATGTCCTTCATGGAGGTTGTATTTATAAAGTAGGTAGTGGATTTGGGGGAGTTAATTGTACATTTAAAGGAGGCCTAGCCTATACCATTTGTACATGTCTTGTTTTAGTCACCCTATTTCCAACCATGATTTTATTTTTACTAAAGCCTTTAGGTTTATCCTGCATAACTATTTGAGTAAGTGATTTAGTCTAATTAGATGCCTGACCTTGCACAAAAATCTTAATAAGGCACTTAGCAACAAGAGACTTATCAATATATACTCCTTTGTCAATAATTTATTCAAATGAGTTAGCACAAGCTAGCCATAGATTATGCACAAATTTAGGATGTAAATTATATGCAAAGATATTAGCCAACTATTTGTCTAGCAAGTTATGTTGAAAGTGTCATGCCAATGCTCTCCACCTTTGTAGATATGTAGTAAAACTTTTACCATCACATTTCTTGGCTTTGCATAAGTCAATAATGGTTAATTCATGTTCTATGTTATATGAGAAATGGTTAAAAAAAAATTATGATAAGTCATTGCAATCCACAAGTGATCCCTTGGGTAGTTTAAGTAGCCAATCAAGATCTTGTCCCACTAAACTTTGTGGAAATAATCATAGTAAGTACTCACTACTATAAGCAACATCTTGACATAAAATGAAGAATGCCTATATGTGCTCATGTGGACCTCCTTTTCCTTTAAACTTGTCAAATTTGGGTGCCTCAAAATGATGTGGAAAGGGGTTTTGGAGAATAGATAAATCAAATGGATATGGGCATATCTAATCAAATTTGTTCTTTTTGACTCTATTATTTAACTCCAATATTTAAACAATTTCCATCATATAATTACATTATTTTATGTTTGGCACATTTATGGATTGATTAAGATGTTGTTGGGGTGGAATGTGCCCCTGGTTTCATTGTTGTTTTGCTGTAATGTGCTCCTAGTTTCATTGTTATTAGGGTGGAATGTGCCCCTAGTTTTGTTGTTTTTAGGGTGGAATATGCCCCTAGTTTTATTGATGTTGGGTGGAATGTGCCCCTGATTTTATGTGCATATATAGGGAGTGTATAACTTTTGATCTATGACTTGGTTTTTATTTACTCCTTGAGTTGAGAACATAATACATTTATTCTTGGATTGTAAAACATTCCCTAGATTTGGATGTTTTGTACTTTGTTGATTTGGAAGTTTCTATGTTTATTTACCAATTTTTGGGTTGGTTGAAAAGAACTAGCCAAATTGTCTTGAGGGATTTCCTTGATTTGAATTGAATGTTTGGGTTTTCAAGTTTTTAAAGCGACAAGAGGTTCTTAATGATTAAATAATGTATGTTCCATGTCAAATTGAACACTTTGTCAGGTCTCTTGTGCCTTTAACTGTTCATTTAGATTTCCTTGATCCACTATGGTATTTTCCTCATCCAATATTTGTTGCACAATTTCAACCACATTTATTTTTTATTTCAAAGAATTATTGTGAATTAAAGTGGAAAATAGGCAGTAAGTTAAGCCTATGATAAGTTGATCTGCATATTATTGACTTATTATCTTGATCTTAGCGAAAAGATCCAAATTTGTGGGTTTTGACTCTATTTTTATTTTCTTTCCTTTGTTAGAGGAAGAAGGTATGTATATTTGTGAAAAAACTTTCTCTTTCCATCATTTTTATCTTTTTCAAACTAAGGTATGCAATTATTCTATAGGAAATTTTGAAGGTAGTCTAGCACCTGATTCTATCAATCTAAGAAGGGCTTCATCTTGATATTCTCAGGGTTGATATTCATTGTAATCGTCTTCAGATCCTATTGTTTTGGAGATATCATAAAAAAATGAGGTTATCTTGACCATCATAAAAATTTTCATCTTCATAACTAAGGCCATAAGAGGCCCCACTATGAGTGAACCTTTGAGTAATGTCTAAAAGATTTGTTCTGTGTGTTTCACTAACTTTGGACCAATGTTTGGTAACCAAACAAAGCATGTTATGGCTCTCTTTTAAAAAAATAACCAAGGTACCAGTGAGACTATAAGGGAGGGTGGTTTGAAACCATGCACAATTTATAAGATTTGGTTCATGAGTTTACTCAACCTTTGGTAAGGTTGAAATCATATAGATCAAAAGAGGGTAAGGTAACTCAAATACCCAAGGTGAAAACTAGTACACCAAAGCCTAGATCTTTGTGATATAATCATACTATAAAATATAGTTTCAAATTTAACAAGTTGACCCTATAAGTTTAGAGGAAAGCTCACCAGATTATGAAGAAGACAAAATGGACTAAACAAGTCAAGACGTAAAAACATACATGCATCAATAAGCATAAAGCTAAGACCAAATAGGTAGCATAATGTCACCACATGATTTAGGTTTTAGGACTCAAAGCATGAGTGATATGCAAGATGAATTGATTTGACCAAGATGATAATATGATTTTGAGTCTTTATAAATGACCTTTTATCCAAATGGAAAATTAAACCCAAGTTAAAAGAATCTTAGTGTGAAAATTATGAACCCATTTTGACACACTAACCCTTAGAACTCAGAAAGGTTCAATTTCAAATGTGGATTATAAATGAAGGATTTAAACAAATTGGGTAAAATATCTAGACTCGATTGGGTAGCATGATTTCACTAAAGTGGATGACATGACACAAAAAAAATTATAACAATTTGAACAAGGAAAAGGTGAATTTTCTAGTTAGATAGTGTAATGCCTCCCTTACTCAAGAAAATTGAGGACAATTTATTTTGGTTAAGTTCCTTGGGTTAAAAATAAGTTTAAGACACAAATCAAAACCAAGTAAGCTAATGACAAAAAATAAATGTCTTAAGTCTAAACTGAAAAGGTATGGCAAAGTAGGGTCTACTAAACTAGCAAGGTTTTGATCATTCTAGGGGAATCAATTACAAAATGACTTTCACATCAAATGATGTAAAATACAATCACATAAATTGGGTGATCATGGCATTGTCTAGTTATAAAAAGGTCTAATCCTTTTTACAACGACTACATCCTATTGTTCACTCAGTTTAGTGTGATGTCCAAATGTAGATAAATTCCATGTGTAACTCCAACTAGTAGCCAAATGAAGTCAATTCTAGGAGATGAAGCCCTAGGTCAAATCTTCCCTAAATAACTCATGGGAGGTAATGATGTCCCCCTCGCAATCCAAATTTTCATAAAAATAAAGAAAGCATGAAATAAAAATACTTTAGGGTTGCTTTCAAGGTCACCAAAACTTTGACGAGTTTTTGGGGAGTGCTTTAGACAACATTATTTCTAAGCCTTGGACTAAGTTATTTATAATATCAATGGTGATTTTTATTCTAAGGGTTCCTTAAAGGAGACAAGGCAAAGAGCATACATGCAACATTCCTCTTTTTACCAAACAAAATCTAATTAAACAACTATTGCAAACAAAAATTAACAAGTGTGTTCAATTTTAAGCCCAAATGAAAGATTTGGTGGTGTTCATTTGACCCCTTGGTCTTAAGATTGTGAATTTTGAAAACATTCATCTAAGCATTTAAATTTTTCTTTAAACACTAGAACAAATTTCCTAATTGATTTTTAAGCATGAAAAAGGTGATTTAAAACATGTTTTTAGCAAATGTCAAGCTTAGTCCTATAGAAAAAATGTCATCATGTCCTTTATCTTTGAAGCTCTTTTTGGTTTGAAATAATAAAATTTAGAAAAAGAGTCCTCGAGTCTGTGTTTTAAGAAAAACATAGTGACCAACGTTGATTTATATAACCAATGATGGTTACGTTTTCTAACCAATGTTGATTATCTAACTGACATTGGTTATACTAATATGACCAATGATAGGTATACAACTGATGTTGGTTTTTCTAATCAATGTCAGTTAAGCTATACAACCGATGTCAGTCTTACTAGCCAATGTTAGTTATTGTGTAAAACTGTGGCAAATAAAAATGACAAAATAAAGTTAGAAAATCAATTTGCAAGAGTTTTAAGGGTCCAAATGAATATTTTAAAGTTACAAAATGATCTTCTTTATATGTGAGATGCATCTCATCCCACTAAGCATGCCAAGATGTATAGAGGATTACAAATTAAGTTAGTCAAACATTAGTCCATAAATCTTGAAAAATGCATAAAGAACTAACTAACTAAGCCTATCTATTCCCATGGAAATTACAAAGGATATCAATAAAAAAATGAAATAAAGAAATCATATTACCTTACCAAATGGATTCACCATACCCATGTGGCTCAAAATCATGTTTTCTTTTGATCAATAATCCTTGTATTTGTCAACAAAGGTGGAAAACTCCTCCAATGTCTCAAGAACACTCCATAAAACCTAGGCTCATGATTCCAAATCACTAAACTAGCCTATCAATGAAGCTTGAAAAAAAAATGATTAAATGCAAAGGATTGTGGAAACAATTTAAAATTATAAATTTTTAATATTCAAGCTTACAATTCATGTCCGTGACCTCTCTATTTATAGATTTTTGAGATTTTTCAGGTTCAACCATGATCGTCCATCTCAAGATTGAGATGTGTGGCCATGGATAATCCTAATATTTGAAATTAAACTCATAAATATTCTCAAGATAAATAGGCATTAAAGAGGCATGGAAGGAATTAACTAGGCATGGGTGACCCATAAGCTTGATACTTTATGCACTTATGGCTAGATGGATGCCACCCCATAGATGATGTCACTAGGTGATGTAGACATTCAAAATCAATTTCCAATAATGAGATTAAAAAATATCTATGGAATTCTTAGTTAATCTCTTAAATTGGATTAATTATCTTAAGTAATTTTAATTAAGTTTACTACAATTCTTTGGAAATTGGTGCACAATTAATCAAAATGGTTAGAAAGTGAGATTACTAGGTGATAATTTGACTAGAGAGGAATTGGAAGGCAACATTAGATGTGTTTGATCTGTATTCCCATTTAATATGTTTCCAACAAAAAATATTAAAGGTACATGATGCGTACCAATGAATTATAAGAAAAGAGTGATCCAAAGTACTAAATGAAAAAATTATCATTTTGAATCAAAATGATCTAATGAAAGTTAGTTGGCCCATAAAATGTATTTCCCTATTTAGGGATACTTTGACCTAAACTAACACTTATAAGTGACAAGTTTGAACCATTTAGGGTGTTTTATGGATTTTAACTTAAAATGTGCATTTGAGTGTAATTCGACTAAGATTGATGATTTCAACACAAATGGTGTTAGGAATTAGATGTCTACAAGTACATTGAAGGTTAGAATAATGAGTATATTGGGAATAGACCCATAATGATTAGATAAGTTTTAATAGAATCTTATTATATAAAATAATTCATAGAGAGAGCTCTAATATTATAATACATAGTCTATATGGTTGAATGGTCACACAGTCTACCTTCAAATAGTCTATCTTGGGTGTTTAAGAATTTGGGAGTTAAAATCATCAAAAAAAGGGATAAAACTTGGAAAATAACATGTTTATGGCTTGGATAATCTCATCCAATATTCATTACTATGTAATAAAATAGGGGAGTACCCTATGTTTTATCTCATATAGAGGACACTCTCATGTATAAATCTTGCAGTCCTTAGGATGAGAGATAAAGGATGAACTAGGAGTTGTTTTGACATTGAAAGAAGGTGTGGTGAGATAAGGTACATCCAAAACAACATGATAAACAATCTATAAAAGGAAGAATCTTGTCTTGGATGTCTAAACCCTCAAACTTATAAGTAGGCCTACTAGGCATGGCTAGGCCTAGAAGCCAAATAGAGTGTCACTTTAAATTGTAGCATAAGATGAGAATTCCAACCTATTTGCTAATGTTTTTGAGGTCATTATAGAGATTGTCAAGTTTTAATATTACAAAGGAAACACAAGGAAGTCATAATTAGGCTCAAAAGAATAATTAGGCCTTTGCAAAGTAAAGGAAGAGCTTGATAGGCTAAGTTGAAGTTCTCACATATTATTGAGGGATATGCATGTAGATATATGGATTTTAGGGAGGTTGATGGAGGTACTCAAAATCACATTAGTGTAATTTGTTTACATATTCAACATCAGAGCTCCATGAACAAAACTTAAGAACAAAAATAGACCTAAACCCTTGGATGAGGACCCGATTGGGAAGGTGAGATTGGGGGGATATTAAAATGGGGTTAAATCATGATGAAAGTTCTTGAAAATTTTATAAGACTCTCTTAGGATCCCTACCATCATGATTACCTATACAAAATTGTATGGTTGGGGTACAAAATAGGGTATTTATAATTATTATGTGCATTGTAAAGGTTTTACGAGGTTAAAGAGATGAAATAAACTTTTGAAGGAAGATTGAGACTTAAGATAACTCTCCATTTCCATTTCATGCCTTTGAGAAACTCCTAAGTATGCCTACTAGAGCTCTCATCTCAGCCAGTCAAAACAAGCATAGTGAACATGATGGTGAGAAGTGTGAGAAATTTAAGTGGATGGCTTTATAAGGTATACTTGATAAGTATAAGGACATGTAGGGTATTTCCACGTGAAAAAAAACCTAGTTTAATATATTTTCATGGGAAAATAAATCCAATTTTAAGGCCAAGTGTGAAGCATGACTAGAAAAGGAGTGTTAAGACTAAAAGTAGTGATTGCTTACTTCTAGGAGTTTCTAGATGAGCAAAACTACAACCACTACATGGAGATGCATGTATGAAATCCTTCACTCTAATTCCAATCATCATACCTATCCCTAATAAAAATTTTGATGTTCAAATAGAGGTGAATAATTAAGGTAGTTTTTTGAGCCAACATAAGGAATTTGATGCCACTTTCCAAAAGTTTCATGCCTTGTTTGGACACTTGTACTTCCTGGCCTTACATGGTTTATTTCACATACTTTTCTCATGCAAAATTAACTCATTTTATAATCTTTAAAAGTGTCCTTGTGCTAATTTAAATTATCTCTTCTTCTCTCTCTCTCATGTTCTATAATAACTAGCCATTTTAGCCTTTGGAATTCATGCTCCACCTAAGTATGGTGAAGGCTTGCTCATTTACATATCCTTTGATCAATAAAAATACTAATTTTTACCTCTTTCATGACTATTCATAGTGTGTTTTTATTTGATGATGGATATTGCTTAGTGATGACTCTCATTTCCTTAGCATGTTGTCTCATTCTCTCACTTATTTGCAACTAGAAAGCTTCTTCTTGTAGGTCATGTGAAGTTTTTTAAGAAGTGTCAAGGTTGAGTGAGTTAGCCTATTCAAAAGTGTCATTTTAGACCTATTGTATAGTCTTACTATACTAAACATTCACCCATAGCCTCATAATGAAATATTTATGTGAGAAGATGTAGATTGAAGAAGTGTATGTTGATTTATTCCTTTATTCTCATGTGTAACATGCAATTGGTTCGTAGTCATCAACTATTTTGGTGTATCACCTCTCTTAGGATATTTTTATTTTAGTTTTCTCTCTCCATTTTCCCTCATAAAGTTTATGTGTAGGAGTGTTCTACAAGTGTTACATCAAGGGAGCTATCCCTACCTAGAGATTCACCTCATCTTTAGGCTACCCAAAACCTAGAGGTGTTTCAATTCTGCCACTTGGATGAGGATAGCTAAGATATCTCCTTAAAGGATGTAAATATAAGTGTTAACACTAGCCAAAGAGGATAATATTTAAGGTAGTGATGATGACTTTTGGTAATAATATATCAATATTTGTAACGAATATCAAGATCTTCAACATCTCACACTTCCTATTGAGGATGTTAAAGACCAATCAGCTACTAAATCTATCAAGTCTTTCCCATAAAAAGAGGAATTTCATGATAATGAGAAGAATGAAAAAGTGTTGGTTAAGAGTGAAGGTTTTAACCAAGTCATATCAAATCATTTGTAGCCCCTGAATGAAGAAGAATTAGCATTATTCTTACAAAGTAGAAGAATATGGGAGGAGGATTATTGGGTCTTGGATCCACATCTACAATCAATATACCTCAAAATGGAATTAGAAGACCCAACTAAATCACCAAGAAGACATGAACATAGAGGTGTTCAAATATATAATAAGACACTACCAAGATATGTCAAACATGATTCCAATTTCCATAATAGAAAATGCAGTTTTCCATTTGACCCTAGAGGAAATCTTTTCACTTTAGGTTAGTTATTTTAGGTTTGTCTTATTTCAATAAGTGAATAGCATAGGCAGTAGTCTACCTTATTATTATTGTGTTGTCTTGTTTTATTTTTTATTTATATTAGTTTTCCTTGATTCTTAGTTTATTTATTTATTCCTTTTAGTCTTGTTGTTGTTACAGTCAAAAGAGGTGTTACGAAGTCTAAAATCTTTATTTAGTAGTCAAAAGAGTCATCATGTCATGTTCTTGTGTCTTAGATTTACTATTATCTTATGAAATATAGTAGGTTATTTTGACCAGTAGGCTGGTCAACCCCTATGAATCACTAAAAATGTTGTCAATTTGGCCTTTCAAGGCTAAATGCCACACCTTATAATCTAAAACTTCTCAAGTTCCATTATAATCCTATCCAAAGTGGTCTAAACTATGGTTTTTAAACAAAAAGAGTTAAGTATTGGTAATTTAATGATTAAATTAGAGTTAAAAAGTCATTAAAATTTTCAAATTACCTTTAATTACTTTTATTTTAATGGAATTATCCTTAATAATAAGTTTCATAAGTTAAAAAGGTCATTTTATGAAATTTTAAGCCTAAAAAATCCCATTTTGAGCCCACATGTACAAAATTTGGCCCCTAAACGAGTGTAAAAGGATTTAATTATTTTCTTATCTTGCTAATGACTCGTGGATATCCTTTTTATGCTCTAAATTTAGTGGTGGAAGACTTAATTTATCAATAAGAGGCAAAAAGAACCCATTTTAATGCATTTTTCATTAAAGAGTACAAACTTGTATGACCATCTATACCACTAAAGCCATGAATAGGATTAGAAGGGAATAAAAAGGGTTATAGAATAAATTTAAGGCCAAAATATGAAATATAAGATCAAAATTGGTCTCATACAATCAACTTGCTAGTTTGCACACAAGGAGAGCTCTTCAAGTTTGCAGTAGTATGGCCATGAGAGAGAAAATCCAAGTCTAAAATTTTGGCCAAAGAATGTAGACTCAGATATTGAGCAAGTGGTTCTAAATTTTTTCTAATCTCCTTCATGAATCACCCCCCTAAAGTTAAGACACACATTAGCTCTTTTGCATCTAAGAAGGCAATCAATTTTCTATAATTTCTTCTCATCAGGGCATCATATCAAGAAAATTCAAGTTTTTAGAGATTCATAGAGACATGACTCACCCATAAATAGAATTATTTAGGTCATTTTCACACATGTGAAGACCAAATATATCAAAATAAGGAAAGATAGTGAAATTATATAGTGTATAAGCAGAGGATGAGAAATTATATAATCTATGAGAGAGAAAGGGTTTCAAGGAGTTCTTGGTTTCAAGTTTGTAGGGATGTCCTTCATGTTCTTATGTTTTCCAAGAAAAATTATCAAAATTTCTCCAAGGATTCATATCATATCTCATCATTGTGTTCTCAAGCATCTCAAAATCCTTGTTTAGTAAATACTAAGGTTTCTTAACATATTTTAAGGTACTTATCATAGTTATAGCTTTCAAATTCAACCTATTATCCTCCTCTAATGGCCTCAAAATTGATGTATTAGTTAGAGGATAGGATAATTATTCCATAATACCTTCAAGATAGACTTTTAATACTCCTATAGTCCTTTTTTCACTCCATTTTGGTCCATCCAAACATTTCACTATCATACATAGCCATTTCTCACTATGTTCATAATTTATTCACCCTTCACTCAAGTTTCCCATCCTTTATTCATGATAATCACCCCTTCTACTTATATCCATCTCATAATTCATTACAAAGAGGATTCAAGAACAAGTTAAGGGCATCATGGTCACTCAAAGAGGTAATGGAAGAAGAAACCACCACCTATAGCCAAGAAGTTAACCTATAATAAGTTCAAGAGTACAATTATGGTTTTCATAAAGTACATACACCAATGATAGATAGAGAACATGTATTTTCAAAGGTATATTCTCAATCATCCCATCAAGTGGTATTAGTTTAAATAATGGGAGTCATAACCATGTTTGGTGACCTTATCAAGGTCTTATATAGTCTTTGTTCCTATAATGGAGAATAATACAGTCATCCTATAGTTGAGAAAGGGCATGATATTTGGAAGGTTTGATCATAACATGAGTGTGTGGTGAAGATGAAAAAACTTTGAAGGATTATAAATCCAAAGGAGACCTCCATTCATGTCATAGATCCTTAAGTGACACTTATATGCTTTTAATTAAGATTCCTTGAGACACCTATAGTCCCGTTTTAATTCAAGTCAAGCCTACTTGGTAGTTTTAGTACTCTTATAGGCTTGTGGAGGTTTTTTAACATTTCCAAATTCATGCATGAACTATTTAGATTAATAAAATCAATAAAGAGCTCATGAATAATACATGTTAACTAGTGAGGTTCAAATAGGGCTAAAGAGGCACAATAGAGACCTATAGCTTACTCAAGGAAAGTTACAGTCAAGGAGGTGGACTATGCTCTTGAGAAGACCTAAAGGACATAAACCTTGAAGGGAGAGTTTTGAAATTATTAAGATATCATGTTATTAAAATGAAGGAATTTGTGACAATACCTATTTTTAAAAAAATCCAAGCACCTTTAGACCATGCTCCAGTCCATACACACACCTATAGTCAATATCAAGCAAGTCAAGGGTAAAAGAGGAAGTTTGTTTTCAAATAAGGTCATGATGGTATGGCATGAATGAGACATAGTATTATAAAATATATGAATGAAAATTTTGTTATCAAGGGCATTCAATGAATAGGAACCAAACCCAACTCAGTCATACACCTTGAAAATCAACACCTACAACCTTCTTAAGTGAACAAACCTATCTACAAGATCAAAGAAGATGAGAACACAATGATGTAAAGGAGTTTTATGTTTTAATAATATGATTAAGGAGGAATTATGATTATATAATCTCATATAGTTATTTACTATGGTGCTCTAAACATTTCTACAATTAGTCCTACCTTAAGAGGCACACCTATAACCATGAGGCTAAAGGCATATCTTCAATCTCATGAAATTCATGAGAGCATAATGGTTTATAAATGGATTTTTATATTAAATATAATGATTCATGGATATTTTGAGGTATTAAATAATCAAAATAATAAAAATTATCCTCTAAAAATAAGACTTAGTCAATGGTTAACTAAAAATGTCATCTACAACCATATAAGAACACATGCTTTCTTTAGGTTGGCATGGAAATGAAACACAGTCAATGATGATGTTTCATGATAAGTATGGAAGTTTTATGAAAAAAATATTTTTTTATCTCATAAAAAATATGAATATGGTGCTCTAAAAAATGCTATAGTCAGTAATAATCCTTAAAAAATGCATACCTATAGCCATATCAAAGACAAGTTCCTCTCTCACAGTCACATGTTGGAAAAAGGAAAAATCAAGATAATTATATGAAGGAATGAAAACATGGAAATATTAATACACAATAAAGTGATAAATTTACATATTAAAAACTTTTTAAGATAACTAAGACACTTCCAAGCATTAATCTGTAGATGAAGGTATAGGACTATACAAATATTGACTATGTAAAAGCCTAGTAACACAGTTTGAGGTGTCAAGTGGATAGAATGAGAATACATTAAAATTTTAAAATTGTCTAAATAATCCTAAAGGAAAAAATTCATGATGAAATTATCCCTATATACTTCTTTACCTCAAAAAAGTACACCTACAACACTATTGATAGCAAGTAGGTAAGCTTCTCAAAGGAGTAGGATCTTGAGAAATGCTACATAGGTATACAAGTTGACCAATAAAGGGTGAAAATTTTTAAAATAGGATTTTAATGACACATTTAAAGCATATTCATCATGTTATATCTCAATCCAAGGTAAAAAGAGTAAAAACACAATTTTAAGACTGAGCAAGCAGGCAACCTAGTGCTAAATGAAATAAAATCCACCTATAGGCCAAAATATACATCATCCAATCATGAAATTTAAAGGATTTTATCATTATGATTTTATAAATATATAAAAAATATTTTTGACTTAATTTTATGAGGGGAAACATTCACTATTTTTACACAGTCATCGACCTATCTAATCATAGTCATAGTTGGAGTACCCATACTTCTTGAAGAGTATTAAGGTGTGGAAAGAGGGTTTTAACTTATTTAAAGTGTTTATAAAGCATAAAATTATGATTACAATTTTTTAAAATAAATTTCAAGAGTTTTCACACTTAAAAATACATGAAAACACATAGGTAGATAATCATCCTCATAGGTAGTCTTAAGAGGCTTTAAGGAAAATAGAGTATTTGATGATCAAAGGGAAGCCATAGAAGGTGAAATAGAATAGGTAACATTTATGTTTTATCCCCCATATCATTCTATATGTTATTGAGACCTCTAAACTTAGATTCAGCCAAATTATGCCTAAAGGAAATTTTAGGCCTATAAGGCTTTTATCACCTAAAGACAATACAAGCCAAGATGTCATAATGAAAAGATATAATGAGATGGTTGTTTCTATCAAATTTTTGATTTTTCTTAAGTGTGAAAATAAGAAACTAATTAAGAAGGGCATGTTTAATTATACCTATTGAATGCACATGTGTTGAATCTAGACTTTGTGAGAACTCCTCTTTGGCTAAGGAAGAATGACCTGCAATAAGAAAGCACTACCACAAAACTTGTTGGTTATACAAGTAGTTGGGTGGATTTCCGAATATGATCTAAATCCTAGAAGTGAAAGCTTTCTAGGAGCTTGTCAATCCACCTGATTTTAACACTTAAGGTTTTTAATAAAAAGGAAAGATACTTGCATTTAAAACAAAAAATAACTAAAATTAAAAATAATTAAATAATATAAAATAACTAAATTAATACAAGAAAGTTGAGTTCTTTTAAAACAATGACTAAATAGAGAAACTAATGCTAAAAATTAGTCGAGACAAGGCTATGGTTTTGGTTTAGAAATTTAACAAGGGATTAAAGAAAGTTGGTTTGGCTAGTTTATAAATGGTTAAGGTAATAAAAAGGTAAATATTCAAATGGGATAAGTGGGTTAATGGTTGATGAGGTAAGAAGGTAAGTAGTTAATATGGAAAAATGGGAAGAGGATAAGGAGGGTAAAAGAGGCAAAGTTCTGAATGGATAAAAGATGGCAAGGGAGCAAATGGATTGAGATAATGAAATGATAAAGGAAAAAATGGATAAGTGGGGATGAAGAGATTAAAAATACAATGTGATGATGATATAAAAGTGAAGAAACAAAATCAAATGTTACCTTCCAAGATTGAAGAAAAATGTTGTTGTTGAAGATATCTTGAGGCAATTTTGGCAGAGCTTCGTTGCTTTAAATTATTTTCCTCTAAGATTTGGATGACATCTAAAATGATTCCCTTATTTAAATACCTACAATAAGATCTTAATAACCAAATACAAACTTCCCACTTAACCTTGGGTAAAGGAGAGGAGGGGTATTTATAGAATTTATTGTGAAGAATCATGCCAAAAGAGGGAATAGTAGAAGTATGGTGTCATTTTCCATATGGTATATGAATGAGTCAAAATATGAGTTTGGTAGAATTCCTAACTTGATCATGGCTCTCCCATTTGGGTTGGTGTGTCTCTCACCTTGAATATGAATCAAATTTTGAATGGGAATCATGCACATGGGTCTATATGAGGCCAAAGACTTTTCATGACCCTTTTTTGTCTTCATCTAAGTACTTAAAGAGATGCCCCACAAAATGTGGTACCTTTTTTCATATGGTGCATGAAAGAGTCAAAATATTAGGTTGGTAAGATTTCCACCTTGATCATAGGTCTCCCATTTAGGTTGGTATATCTCCCGCCTTGCACATGAATCCAATTTCGAATGGGAATCATGTACATGGGTCTAAATGAGGCCAAAGACTTTTCACCACCCTTTATTGCCGTCATCCAAGAACTTGAAGAGATGACACAAAAAATGTGGTGCAATTTTCCAGTGGGTGCATGAATGAGTCAAAATATGAGGGTGGTGGGATTCCCACCTTGATCATGGGTCTCCTATTTGGGTTAAAAAGTAAAATATGGGTGCCCTTTGTCTTTTATAAAGTACTAAAGAGGGTGGAATCTCATTTTGAAGGCCACTTTCATGTGTGAAGGAAAAATACATGTTTAAATATTTCCCCTTAAGGGTAAATTCACCATATTTCAAGGTGGACACTTGTGATTCTTAAATGAGGTCATTAAGCACCTTAGGAAAGGGTCCTAAGTGGGGTATGATGTCCCACATCAAGCCACCTCAATTCTAAGCCATGTCACTTACAATATCACCTCCAAAATCACCTTCCATGTCACTTAACATGTCACATGAAATTTCACTTCCCATGTCACTTGCCATGTCACATGAAATGTCACTTCCCATGTCACTTGCCATGTCACTTGTCATGTCATCATGATTAGTGATAATGGGTCCCATAGTGAATAGTGATAGTGAATATTACCCTTGAATAGTAATTTTAAATAGTATTATGTGAATAGGATAATATTTATTTAGTTAGGTTAAGGGGGGTTGGTTAAGGGTTAAGAAGATTTAGGGGGTCCCGAGGCATGTAGCGATCAAAAAATGCAAGTGTGTAGTTTTATAGTGTCTATATTTTACCCCTTTTTGTTATGTGGTTTTGAATTAACAAGATGAAAAATAAAAACAAATTGCTTGGTTGAAGCTCATGATGCCCCAAGTATGGGAGGAGGTATTGCCCATCAAATTGAGAGTCGATGAAGAAAGGTTGAATTAGGTGTAGGTTTGATAACTAGTTAGTGGGGAGGCACTAAGTGGTGCCATAAGGTATCTAGGCATGTGTAATGCTAATGGGTTCACAAAATGCAACTAAGCATGACAGTCAATATTATACAAAGACTAAAGCTAAAAATGTTGATAAAAAGAGGGTCAGGTTCTAAATGGACATATGATAGGGTAACCAATCCACAACATTAGTCATAATTGATAAAATTAAGCCTATCAAATCATTTAGACAAGGTTGGTGTTGTTCACAGGTATCCAAGGTAAGAAGTGCTCCTATAGAATAACACAAATGGTTTGGTTGCACATGAGGTGGGGTGTAAAAAGTGCAACATGGTAGGTGTAGTTAGTGTAGTCAAAAGGACCAAGTTAAGTTCAACACAAAATATACAAGAAGGTTAGGTCAAAAATGGGCAATGTTGAGGTGGACTTGGGCAAGTGGGTTGGTTAGTTGGAATGCGGTGGTCGAGTAGATTCCATATGCACTAAGCAAGTGGACGCTTCCTACATAGTTCCATGGACATATTATCTAAAATAAATTTCAAGCCTAATGTAGTTATTTTGAGGTGGGGAAACTTGGTTAACATGGTTTCCCAAATTTGATGTATCATGTAGTTAGGTCTAGTTAAAGGATGTTGGAGAAAGGGAAGCTCTAAAGGGTAGAAAATATGGCTATCAAATAGTTTGCTAATTAGTTTGGTAGAAATGGTGGATGAGATTACCTAGAAGGCAATTAGATGATTTCTTCTTGTAAGATAAGTAGGTTCAAGCATGAAATTTTGTTCCACCATTTTAAAGAAAAGAAAAGGGAGAAATATTCTTTACTAGGCTTTAGAGAATATGGCACTACTTGAATTACCATAATGATCTGATAGGTTCTTTCATCACCATACAAATATGTCAACATTGTGCACACTCCAAAACAATATCATTAAAATGATATAGAAGGTTATTATTAAATAATTTGGGGAATCAAAGTAGTAGAGTGGGTAAAGAAGAAGTGGTGAAGATTTAAACCCTTGACCCTAGAGTCAGTAGGGCCCAAAAATAATTATGCATTGAGTTTTGAGGGAATTCAAAGAAAGATTTTGAGGGGTTTTTTAATATGGAGTGAGGTTAATAATAATAATATTATTAATTGAGGGAGTAGGTTGAAATAAGAAGTAAAATAAATGGTATAAATGGAAAATTGAGAGTAAAAATAGAATAAGAATGTACAAAGATAGACAGATTGGGGAGTTGAATATGAAGGTGGGAGAAATAGGTATAAAAGATACCGAGGAAAATAGTCTAGTGGAAGAGGTGACTCCTAGAAAATGTTACTAGGTGGAATGTGATTAAAGAGTAGGGCTATTACAGTGCATAGCAAGATGTAGGCTAGAAAGGGAGAATCAAGGGAAAGTATTTGTTGGAAGGAAGGTCATGTGAGAGGGTATAGCTAACATCCACACATAGGTACCATAAATATTCCATTTTAATGTGGTTTTAGTTTTGATTCTAACATCTCTAAAGGTTAGAGTAAAAGGGGTTCAAAACAGGCAAGACCAGAGGAGATGGTGAAAGAACCTGCATCTTAATAGATGGTAATATTTATGCTCGCTTATGGGTCATATGAGCTTATGGGCATCGTTGATTATGTTATAGAGCCATAGGATTAGTATATATTTCATATTAAACTAAAGTCGAATGGAATACATTAAAGGTCATATCATGTTATGCGTTATGATCATATAAAAGAGAAATGGGTAGAGGGTTTGAAAGGGAAAAAGGTGCTAGGTAGGGTGAAGAGAGTAACTAGAGAGGGACAAAAAAGAGGATCCAAGCTCAAAATGCAAAGGAATTAAAATAAGAAAGGGATACACCTGAAGTAATGAAGCTAACCAGAGTTCATGAATTAAAGCAAGGGCATGGAGGATACAAGGAAGTAGATAAGGATATGTATGTAAAAGTGGTATAATTGGTGATCACACTCTAAGGTGTTCGAGGTTAAATAGGAACAAATAAGGGAGATCTAACAAGGGATGAGGTGAAGGCAAACCAAGAGATGGATGAAGAGATAAGGAGAGAAAACAATGAGGTCACAGATAAATATTAAGGTGGAGAAGGATAGAAGGAGCTAGGCATGGACATATAAGAGGTAAAAAAAGGTTGGTAAAAATAAGGAATGGCATCAAGGGAGCTGAAAAAAATTAAATGAAATGGAGAAAAGAGAATAAAAATAAAAGGTAGAAGATGGGGTGGTGAGAGATGCAATAAAGAATGATAGATTAGAGAATTTAAAAAGATGGGGAGAGAAGTGTAACAATCATGAAGGGTAAGGGAAGGATGAGAAATATGGGTGGCCATAAAAGGTTTTAAAATAAGTCTAAAAAAAGACCAAGGAGAAAATAGTTTGGTGATGAAAATGAAAAATAATGAAATAAATGGAAGAAAAGGAAATAAGAGAAAAAAGGAGTGAAATGAGGACACAAAAAGGATGACATAAGAGTGAAGAAGTAGGTGGTATCTTCACCAAGTAAGCATGGATGATGATAGGAAAGGAGAGGAATAACAAAGCAATGTAGATGGTGGTTTTAGAGATGAGAATGGGATGTAAAATGGGAAATGGGTGAAGAAAAAAAAGGGGAAGAAAAGGATGGGTGGACAAGAAGGTGAAGAGATAAGGTAGGCATGAATCAACTTATTAGAATAGATTGACAAGTAGAATGGGTGATTAGAAGAGATTGACAAGCTAAAGAGGTGATGATGTGGTGATGAAATATGGGAACACAATGAAAGGGAATGAGATGAAAATAAGGGATGAAGATCAAGGTAAGATAAATAAAGAAGTAGGGATACAAAGCACAGACACTCACATAGATACAAAAGATAAGTGAGTACCAAGATGGAAACAGGAAAAGTGGAATCCAAAGTGCAAAAGAAAAGAAGAGATAAAAGGAAAATTGAAATTATGGAAGGCTTCTCAAAGGATAAAGACCCAGTTAGAGCTAATTATGGAGGAAAAAATGGAAAATGTGGGAAGAGTGTCAAATTGATAGAGAGTGGTGGCATACATAAGAAAAAATGGGATGCTAGAAGAAATAGAAAGCATGCCAAATTGAAAAGATGGGAAAGAATAAAATAAGAACTGAGAATTTGAATGAAGGTGGTTTAGACTTAGTGGGAGAGCAGTAAGAAGGTGGTAGCAAAGAAGATAAGGAGGTAAAAGTGTCCCTAAATGTTCAAAGGAATAAGATGATATGAAATTGGTGAGGAAAAGAGATTGATAAAGAGGGTACAGCAAATAGTCAAGGGCAAGGGGAGATGATGAGGATGGAGAAAGAAGGCAAAGGGAGTAAAGGCCAAGGTTGGTAATAATGGGAAAGAGAGACAAAAAAATAAAAAGGTGGGTGGAGAAGAGAGATATAAAACATGCATAAGGAAAGGTGAGGGTGAGATGAATGAAGCAGAGTAGGTGGTGGTCTTATGGGAATAAGGGAGGCCAACGAGGAAGGTTATCAATCCTTATGTTAAAAGAGATTGACAAGCTGGAAAAGTGGATAAAAGATATTGACAAGCTAAAGGGAGGGAGGTGGTGAGGAGATAGGTAGAGAAATAGAGGAATATATTTTAGGTGAGAAGGGAAAAAAATAAAGGATGTGGTTGAGCTGACCTTAGTAACTGAGCATTGCCTACATAGTTCAAAAAGACCTCATGCCAATGTTGTTCTCCCATAAATTGGGGAAAAATAAAGAGAAAGTATTAGGTGTTGTTAAAGTACAAAAATGCTAGGAAAAATCCAAAGCTTTCCTGATATAAGATGCCATAAGCACAAGGGCATTATTAGTAATGGAAATTAATGAGAAGAAAAATAGAAGGGTAATTAGTTGCTAGTGGCCAAACTACCCTTAAAAGTTAAGTAGTGCCTACATAGTAGATGGACATCAGGCTAATGTAGTTCAACTAGGGTTGAAAAATGGTACTCTAATTGGTTGCCCCAATTTGATGGACCACATGGGTTGGTTTGGGATGATGGAAAAGGTTTTGGGTTTTGGTGAAGGTAATGGTGAAAGTGCATGGTGTAGATTGGTGAATAGTCACCATAATGATCCCAAATTTAGTAGGATGAGATAAATAGATGGGTAAGGTAGGATAAATAAGAAGGGAACACAATGATAAGCACCATAAATGACCTTCAATAGAGCTAATCCAAAGAAGAGGTGCCTTTGTCAGGAGGTTTCACCTTCTAAAATTGCACAAGGAAGAATCTTGGAGATAACATCCACTACTACAAGCTAAGTTTAAGGAAATGGGCTTCTATTACGATCTATATAGTCACTTTGGCCAAGGTTCATCACTATTATGAGTTGAGTTTTAAGGGTATTAGTGAAGTGACTACCTACAAATAATTTCTTTGATGGCTGAGTAGATTATACAAGGTACAAAACTAGTAGCATGGTGAGTGATAGAGGATGGATCATGCATGGCCCAAGAGCTACATAGGTAAGCTAGACAAAAGGAATTCATGTCTATATCTTCTTTCCTATTACCTCAAAACCAATGACTTATTATTCTGCTAGGTTGGTCCTAACCAACACAAAGTTGTGTGGTTTAGGATATTGGTTATACAATTGGGGAATGTGATCATTCCCCTACTGTGGATGAAATTTCATCTAACACAAAAGTAAATATTTCCATGTTTGAGTAGGTACTACCAATGGTTGGGGTCTGATGTTTAGATCCTATGGCAATGGGATGGTAGTAATAGGATGGTAAATGGGATTTTAATGTGAATGTATTATTGTGAATTCATGGTAGCATACATCTTATGGAATAGTTTCTATAGTGGCAAGGATTTTGAAGCTACCATTAACAATAATAGTGGTAGTTTTAGAGGCATGAACATTGCAGTGGCATATGGCTAGAAGCCAATTTATGTCAATAGAGGTAAATGAGACAATGATTATGCCCACAAGGATTACAAGATGTAAAATAATCAAAGACATCAGATACAAATTACATGATAAGGGTGGTAAAGGGAAATCATGACGGTGCATGATAACTTTATCAAAATGGCTAGGTGGATTGAGGGGTACATGTCTACACAAAAAGGCAAGTAGACATGACCATTTCAAGTGGGAATATTGTTTAAGGGAGTCATTGACATCATATGACTTTCCCTATCAATGGAATGAATAATCATGTCAATAAGCAGGAAAGTTTAGGTATTCTATTTACATAATCATGATAAGGATGCATGTTTATCAATGAGTTATTTGGTTTTTTAGGTTAGAGCGAGTAAAAATAAATACAAAAGGTTGAAGATAGTGAACAATGGGGATAATGGTGAAGATAATCAACAACCCCCATGACCCAAAATAATCAATATAGTGAATGTATAGATCTACTAGATATGGCAACATGTAATGGAGATAATGTAGGTAATATTAGATCAACAACAAGAGGAAAGACACCCATTGCTTGATCTTGATCTTGAACTCTTACCTTTATAGTAGTGAAGAAGGAAAGAATTTCATTACACAAGATGCAAGGCTAGATAACATGATTGTCTACTTGTTTATGGAGGGAACCCTCACTATCTAAGGGGATATGCATTGAGGCAATAACTAGTGGTACTTATGTGAGTAGAACAACCAAAGAAAAGGGATGAAATGGCTATGACATGTGAGTAGGGTGAAAGGCCCAAAGTGTAATATGATTCTCAACCTATGGGTATAAATGTAGACGAAGAGAATAGAGTACACCCTTTAGTAACTATTGAGATAGGGAATGTTATAGGTGTTAGTTTAGGGAGCAATCAAGCAGAAGGATGGTTAAACACAATTCTAGAGTCATCAAACAATCAACCTAGTAATTAGGTAGGAAAATAATGTATGTAGAGGAAATGTGGATATTCTGATAAATTTGTATGTATCGTGTGACTCCTTGCACCCTAAATAAAATATTGCATAGTTTTCTATAGACATTTACAAAATTTTGTTGGATGTCACTGGTCAAATTTTATCATACTTAAGGTTATGTGGATACTTATGAATTTTTCTGGTTATGGTTATGATTTGTATGGTTATGTTTTTTGTAATCTAGTGTAATGTTAAAAAATAATTATTATTGTTGCAACATAGGATGGTAAAATTCATGATGAAAACATCAACCAAGCACATTAAGATAAGAATAGGGCACGATTCTTTATTTTTGACAAGGACTAAAAATAGATCTGAAGTGGGATTGGATTAATGAATATAAGCCCTTCAAACATTGTGCATGAGTGGTCGTGAGTTGATAAAATAATGTTTCTTGATCACAGTGTGTCAAGTAAGATTTAAATCCCTTTATTTACAAATATTCTAAAGTGAAGATGGGTGATATGTAGTGTGAATGGTAATGGGTGATATGTATGATAACCTCATGTAAATTAGTTTATCCCTTATATAAGTTTCCTAAAAATAGTAATTGATAATTTTAGTTTGTATTCTATATGTAGACTGATCAATTTGGGAACTCTACATATGAAATATGATTGTGGCTTCCAACTTATTATGTTGCTTGAGAGCTGATTGTAGCATTAGATTTTGTTATGATAGTGGGTCTTTTGATTTATTGTTGTATGTGGAAAGCTGATCTATATGGGAAGCTTCCAAGAAATTGCTCTACTTTTGATAAATTTAACTTAACCATCCTTCAAGGGAGTGTTCTAAGCTTATTGGATTTATTTAATGTTCTTGATAGTTGTCCTTTAAGGGAGTAGTCTACCTTATGTTTGGAAATTTTTATTTTGTTTTTGGGTAGCTATCCTTCGAGGGAAAAATATACAATGCTTAGATATTGACACAAGTAGTATTTTGGCATCCAAATTGTTTTTGGATGCAATATTTTTAGACATAGATAAGTCTAATCAGGTTCAGAGGTTTACCTTTATGAAGGCAAAATTATAACACAAGAAGGTTAATGATATGAAAAGGTGTGGTTTTTGAGAGTGGTCTAAGCTTATTAGATTTGGTCTAAGCTTATTGGATTTGTTTAATGCTATTGATAGTTATCTTTCATGAGAGAAATCTACCTTATATTTGGCAATTTATATTTTATTTTTGGGTAGTTGTCCTTTGAGGGAACAGTATGCAATGCTTAAGATATTGACCCAAGTAGTATTTTGGCATCTAAATTGTTTCTATATGTAATATTTTTAAACATGGACAAGTCTAATTAGGTTCAGAGGTTTACCTTTATGAAGGTAAAATTTTAAAATAAGAAGGTTAATGATATGAAAAGGTGTGGTTTTTGAGAGCTAATGAATATGGGATTTTAGCTTGTTAGAGATGAAAAGTGTCCCTAAAAACCATGCTATGGGTAGAGCCATGGTACCAAAATTTAGGGTTAGGCTATGACTATGATGGTTAATTAAATGGTTCTATGTTGTAATCAATTATCCTCAAAAGGAGAGGAGAAAGATGGGTGAAGGTTAAAATATCATAATTAAAGGATGAGCTTAAATAGACAAAAGGAGTGAGCTTACTCCTTTTTAATAGAAAAATAGATGTAAATGTGCAACATTGAGGGGTTTAGGTTCTAGTTTACCTTTGAGATAGGACAAATGATAAGTTCCTTATCCATACTTATGGGTAATAATGTAGGGTCCAAGCTAATTGAAAGTAAACTTACCTCATTTACTCTTCTCCATGTTGGTCATGTGTTGGTTTTCCTTTAAGACGAGGTCTCCAATATTGAATTCCCATTATTTGAGGTGATTGTTATAAGAATGTTTGATACACTCTTGATAGATATTGAGGTGGGTGAGGGATGATAAATAAAAATCATTAATTAGACCAAGTTGAGCTAAATGGTGCTGATAAAAATCTTCCTCATAAATAAGTTCTTACAAAGATATGTAAAAAGAGGGGATTTTGACTTCAAAAGACAAAATTGCCTCTACTCCGAAGACTAGAGAGAAAGTGGTAGCACCCATAGAGGTTTGAAAGCTAGTGTGATAGGCCCATAAAGTAAATGGGATGTGCAAGTGCCAATCCCACCTTGAAGTACTAAAAACTTTGGTTAGTATTTTATCGAGAGTTTTGTTGGAGGCTTCTACCTATCCATTTACTTATAGATGGTAAGGTGAAAAAAATATTAACTTTATGCCAAATGCATCACATAAGCCTTGGACCTATTTATTTTTGAAGGATTTTCCACTATCAATGATAATCTTATGAGGAACACCAAAGCAGTAGATGATATGATGGTTGATAAATTTAATAATTTATTTTGCTTTGGTTAAGATAAGAGTAATAACTTCCACCCATTTGGTGAAATAATTAGTGGTTTTGATGATGGAGCTATGCTACTACAAAGAATGGAGGTTAATTTTCCAAATGAGATCAAGCCCCCATTGAGAGAAAGTCCAAAATTCCTTAGATATTTGGATGTTATTGCCTAGTGTGTGATAAAAATTAGCATGTTGTTGACAGTTAACACAATTTTTTTCATTATCACAACAATCTTGGTTGAGGGTGGGTTAATAGTGGTTAAGGTGAAGGATATGTTTAAAGACCGCTAGGCTGTTAAAGTGTCCCCCACATATCCCATCATGGGTTTCCTTGATGGCATGGAAAACTTAATGGTTGTGCAGGAAACAAAGAAGGAGACTATCGAAACCATGTTTGTAAAGGATTCCCCCTAGTATGGCCTAATGAGAGGTACTCTGAACAAAGGATCTTCTACCTAAGATAAACACCTTGGATTTGTTTGAAGATAGATATGGTTGGGTATTGTTTTCTTAGGAGTTTAAGGAAGGGTAAGTCCAAGGATTGGATGCCTTATCCTTCCCGTTATCCTTCTATTAGGCCCAAGATCAAGTAACCATGTGAATAGTGTGGATAAGGGGGTTTCATAGATTGGGTGGTTACTTTGGTTCCTCCTCATTACTTTGGGGTGAGACTGAAGATTGGATGGGTTGAGTTGGTGGTTGGACTAGTAATGGGGATGAATGAGGTTTATCTAATAATAGATCATCATCTTTATACAGGCTATGAACAAGTGCTTGGAGAGTTTTATAGTTTTTTTATGCCATGTCCTAGTACCCTATGGTATGTACATATTATGTTATCATTAAACCAAGGGGGTTTTGTATGTGAAGGCTCAAAGGTCTTGATGGGTGGTAAGCTCAAGTAATAAGATTACAATAACCACTAAATAATGGTTAAGTAAGATTTAGGTAAAAGTGGTAAAGGTTTAGTGGTTTTTATTTTAGGTGTTGAAGTAAAAGGTTGTGTGGATGTAGATTTGGTAGTAGGTGTCTTGGGTAAAGTGGTATGCTTGGTTGATAGTTTTGGTTTAGGAAATATGGTTGATGAGATGGAGGTAGAGGAGGGCAAGGTAGGTAACTTAGGAATTATCGATGTAGTGAGGAAAAGTGTCTTATAAAACAAGTAAGAAGGTGTGACTAATAAAGGTTATGTGGTTTTTATAAAAATTATGGAATTTATGTTTAAGGTAGATGGACAAGGACCCAAAATGGAGGGCAAGGCTAAGGGAGGTAATATTTGGGGTTTTGGGCCTTTTGGTGGTTTTACTTCTTTAGTTTTTTTAGTTGTTGGTTTTGGAGGGGATTTGGTCACTTTAGTTGTCT
This sequence comes from Torreya grandis, assembly GCA_037957365.1. Lineage (NCBI taxonomy): Eukaryota > Viridiplantae > Streptophyta > Pinopsida > Cupressales > Taxaceae > Torreya > Torreya grandis. The sequence continues at coordinate 493,449 of JARHVA010000985.1, read as the reverse complement.
TGGCGGGTTTAGGTGTTTGAGGGTCAATTAATTTAGAGGAGTTTTTTGTTGGTTGGGTGGAGGTTTCTATATGATTTATAAGGGCTAGATTGTTCTATCAAAGAAGTGGTTAGAAGTTCTAGTTTTGTTCCCTTACCTTTATCTTGACCTCTGGAAGAAGGTTCCAAAATTAGAGGTTGGATGGATGAAGTCATCTTCTCTCATGAGATAGATTCCAAAGAGGGTGTGGATGGTTCTGCAATAAATGAGGTAGGTTTGGTATCCTCTAATGCAGGTAGGTATGGTGGCTTCCTTTGTTTGAGTGTTAAAATGAATATAAGGCAATTTTTATTCTTACATTAGGGGAATGGGGAAAGAGATAGTTAAGGTAATGTTTTTCTCAAAAATGGGTTCATCAATAAACACATTAATAGTATGTTCTTCATGAGATGGGTCTACTTTATTTCCATGGTAAGGGGTAGAAGTAACATGATTATGAAAATTCTTGTAGAATATGTCAAGGGCCTGGTTCAGTGGTTCATTAGGATTCTCCAAAATAAGATCCCCCTTGTCAATGAGGGATTGGACAAGGTATTTAAAGGTGTTGCACATATTTATTTCATAACCTATGACTCATTAAAAGGTTCAATGGTCATTCTCATTATACCAACCTGGTATGGAGTGAGAAGCATCAAACTATTAGGGTGGTTTAATTGGTGGAAGTTGGATGATAATGGCTTTTAGTAAATTTTCCAAAATAGAAGGATAGGACTCCCCAAGTGGAGTTAATTGCTTATGATTATTCTATGTTTGGTTCCTTTGATTTTGGTTTGAATAATTAGAGGAGTCAGAGGTTTGGTTCCTTGGGTTCTATTGGCTGGTAGATGGTGGTGGTGTGGATTTGAGGATAATGACATTGGTGGTTGATTTTTTTTTAGTGTTGGGATTGGTTTGGAAGAAAAGGGCTCATTAAGTTTATAAGTTGAGTTCTTGCTCTTCAAATTTAACCTTCCTTCATCAATGGCTCTATTTCCTAGTTTTCAAGCCATGGTAAAAGCTTCATCAAAGGTCTGAAAGAGTTGGACATGCAATGTGGATGAAATATGTTTTACACATGCCTAGGTGAAGAGATATATAAGCTCAAGTTGAGGTAATGAAAAGGAAATTTGGTTGATTAGGCTCCTCTAATGAGCCACAAAATCAACAATAGATTCATCTTCAAATTTTCAAATGGAGGAGAAGTTGATAATAGAAACTTTCTTTGATATATTAATAAAAAATGATCCAAGAAGTTTTGGGCTAATTAGGTGAAAGAGAGGATGGAATGTTTGGGTATGGCACTATAGCAATCCAATCTTTGTATGAATAATGACATAGGAAAGGTATAGAGGAGAATAGAGTCATCATGGGAAAACAAGTAGCATAAATGCCTAAATTCTCTTAATTATTGTTGAGGGTCTTCTTTAGTGTTAAACTTGGTGAATTTTGGAAGTTCCCACTAGGCCGGATAAGGTCTAATGGGGACTAAAGGGTGAATAGGATCATTGAAAATTTAATCATAGGATAAGAGATTATGTGCTCTTGAGATGGATGACTCAAGGTTATTCATATTATCCATGATCAACTTCTTGAAGTTGTCTTGAGGTTATTGGGATGCCTAGTTATATGATATGTTTGTTGAGCTTGGGCAATGTGTGAACATCTAGTTGATGGTTGAGATGATTCCATGTATTGGTATATGGTCTTTGGAGGTTGGGTGGAAGACTTATATTAGTATGTGGATGTTAATGTTTTGTTAGAGGTGGGTGATTTAATAGTGGGCATATGCCCGTATGGGTTATGAAGATAGATAAAGGTTTCATGTTGGGTTTGAGTGGTGGTTAGGTTAGTGGTTGATGGAAGGGTGGTGACTCTTGTGATGATTGGTGGTAACATGGAGGATATGGACACCACAAGGATTAGAAGTAGAGTATTTTTTTATGGATTGGAGGTAACTATAGGAAGATCAATAGTGCTAGAGGTAGGCACTCCTATTACGAGGGAGTGATTAGGAAGAGGTATAAGGATAGTGGTAGTTTGGGCTGGTGGGTTAGTTTTGAGGGAGTTGTTAGTTGATGATAACATTTTGGAAACTAAATGTTGAGTAGTTCTTGTTGTAGTGGAGGTATTCCCCATGAGGTGGAGAGGCATGCCATAAGGCAAATTTATCAGTGAGGTCAAAACTAGGATTTGGTAAGATGTGGTTCTTAGGTAGTGTTGTAAATCCACATGATTATTATTTAGGAAAGTATAAAAATATTCATCTCCTGAGACTACATAATTATTACTTCCTAGAGATTTAGTGGCATCTATAAGTTCAAAAATGTGTTCCATGGATGAAGAGGTGGAAGTTGGTGATGGTTGATATGGTTATGGTTTTTGTTCCTTGAGGTCTTTTTGTTGTTGGTGAGTGAGAATCATACAAGAAGATAAGAAAAGGATGATATATTCTCAAACCTAAAACAAAGAGAAATAAATATACTCAAGGAAAATAATGCATTCACTAATATTGCATTAAATCTTAGGATTATTTTTAATCTCTCTTTTGGCTTATGCCTTAGAAAAGTGTGAAAAGAAAATTGGCTTGAATAGGTCCTAAACAAGGTAGTCTATGTTTGGTTTCATGTTATGCATAGGCACTAAATATAAGTTTTTATTGGTTTGATTACATGGTTTGGTACTTGGGGCTTGTTTCCCTCACGTCATAATCTTTCAGCTAGTGTGAGTGTTTAGCCAATATGTACTAATTTCTAGATTTTATACTCAGCTAGAGAACTAAGTTGGATATACCCTCGGTGATTAAATCCAAGTAAGATAACTAAGAAAGGGTAAGGTGATATTATAGGTGGTGAAATCCTATTTGGACCTTGTCTCAAGTGTGTTTTGAGGTTTTTTTTTTGTAAGTGGTTTGGTTTGTGTAACATTTTTGAACTATGATTAGTTCATAATGCTTTTAATTAAACTAGGTGAGCTAAAATCAAACAAGTAGTCAATAGATGCACTCAATTTTAACCAAAATATAATTTATTTATTTATTTGAATGAATAAAATAAAAACTAAAATTCACCTAAATGCAACATGAAATTTCAATCCTAATCTGAGGATGAATACTCTTTTCTTTGTTTTTAAAAATGTAATAAAATTTAATTTTCTAAAAAATGCAACTAATTTTTTTTTCCTTTTTTTTGTAAAGGAATAATCTTAATTTTATAATAATTCAACTAAATTAATTTCACTAATGAAATTATAAATTTCCTAAAACATATAATAATCCAAGAAAACTCAAGGGTCCCATCAGGCATGCCAAAATATTTTGTCTAATTTTTGCTTTTTCTTAAGTGTGTAAAACAATGCCTATTTAATGTGCACATGTTTAATCTAGAATTTATGAGAATTATTATTTATATAGGGAATAATGACCTAAAATAATAAATCACTATCATAAAACTTGTTTATTAGACAAGTAGTTGGGTGGATTGCCTAGTGAGCTAAATCCTAAAAATGAAAGCTTTCTACAAGGTTGTCAATCCATCTGATTTTAACACTTAAGTTTATGAATAAAAAACCACAGATAATTTAATTTAAAACAAAAAAATAAATGAAATTAAAAATAATTAAATAAAAATAAATAACTAAATTAATACAAAAAATTTAAGTGCTTTTAAAACAATGACTAAATACAGCAACTAATACTAAAAATTAGTCAAGAACAGGCTATAGTTTTGGTTTGGAAATTTAACAAGGGATTAAATAAAGGTAGTTTGGTTGGTTGATAAATGGTTAAGCTAATAATAATTTAAATATTTAAATGGGATAAGTGGGTGAATGGTTGATGAGGTAAGAAGATAATTTGTTATGATGGCAAAAGGGGAAGAAGATAAGGAGGGTAAAAGTGGCAAAGGTGTGAATGGATAAAAGATGGAAAGGGAGTAAATGGATTGAGATAATGAAATGAAAAAGGAAAAAATGGATAATTGGGTATGAAGAGATTAAAAATGTAATGGGATGATAATATAAAATTTTAGAAACAAAATCAAATGTTACCTTCCAAACTTGAAGAATAATGTTCTTGTTGTTGATGATGTCGTTGAAGATGTCTTGAGGTAATTTCGGTAGAGCTTCATTGCTTTGAATTTTTTCCCTCCAATATGTGGATGACATTAAAAATGATGAACTCATTCAAATACCTTAAATTATATATTAATATCTAAAGCCTAACTTCCCATTTAACCTTGGGTGAAGGAGAGGGGGGTATTTATAGCATTTGTTTAGAAGAATAATGCCAAAAGAGGGAATAGTATAAGTCGGAACTATTTTACATGTGATACATGAATGAGTTAAAATATGAGGTTTTGGGATTCCCACCTTTATCATGGGTCTCCCATTTGGGTTGGTGTGTCTCTCACCTTGCAAATGAATCTAATTTTGAATGGGAATCATGCACATGGGTCTATATGAGGCCAAAGACTTTTCATCACCCATTCTTGTCTTCATCTTGTTGGGTGAATATTTTGTAAAACACAAAAATTATTAAAAAATGGTGATTAAATCCATAGAATTATGAGATAAATCTCTCTTCTAATCAAGGGGAGGCTCCCTTTTATTGTTAACTAACACGTCACTTAATTATGTACACTGATTTACAATAATTTTATCATAGTGGGTGTTGTGATATCATCCAATTAATTTTTTTCAGATTTTATGTTTAATCATAAACTTTATTCCATTATTTATGATATAATTTTAAAATCTAAGATCACTTGATGAACCAAATATAACTGATATTCAAATTTGTTAGCCAAAGGAGTAACAAGAATAATACCAGCAGAGTAAACTTAAAAGATAGAGTAAAGTGCAGCCCAAAGTCTTCACCTTATTTATAAAAAATATTAAAATTATCAATGAAAAATAACTGGTAGCCCAAAGTCTCCTTATTAATTCATTTTCAATGATGAACACAAACCCAGTAATGATATTACAGCTCAAAGACTTCAAAATCAGCTTCTTGATACCTTTCAGTTTATAGAAATTCCCATCAGTTTCAATTAATTACATAATAAAATTTAATGGAAAAGACATAAGAACATATAAAATTCAACACAAATTTATTTCAACTCAAATATTGAAAGTTCACTTGATTTCTCATATATTAATTGACAAAAGATGTACAATTTGAATTCAAAGCTTCAATTTTGCTTATAGAAATTGGTGATCCTTTTTACAAAGTGCATCCTCATATTTATAGAGAGGAGCTATGAAAAAAATATGAAAAACATAAATACATTTGCTTATTCATTGATAGAGTCCAATTCAACTTAGGACTGTGCATGTTTTCTACATGAAAAATGCATCAAACAAAATTACACATGAAATTTTTTTTAAAAAAAACTAAGTGTCCTTAGACATAGGAATTTATTCATTTTTATTATTCTCTAAAAACTCCTCATATTTCTTCAAGATAGCTTGGACTTCATTGTTATCTGGGTTGGATGTACTCTTAGAAATGACAAGTATCCTTGTGATAGAATGTTCTAAGTTAACTAGAAAATCTTTGCCCTTATCCATGATTATTTGTAGATTTCTCAAGATGATTTGAAATTAAATTAATTTGTTGATGGATTCCAATGTGAAAGTACCTATTTTATTCTTTTTTTGGAGTAAAGATGTAAATTCTTGAATAATAGTCTCCACAAGAAGGATCTACTAAGAATCAACTTTAACTTGATAGGGGAGTTTTCCAATTTTCTCTACAAGATCTAACATATTATCATCACACATATCTTTAGCTTCTTTGAGATATTTAACTAGACTCTCAAGAACTTCTCTTTTATTCTTTATAGCTTCCTTGTATTTAATGACCTTTTTTCTATTTGGAATGACCTTCTGCTCAACCAAAACCTCTAGTTTGAATTTGTGAAGTTGAATCCATGTATCAATATCCTTTTTAGTCAACTCCAAATCTTGAGTGAGTGATTTAATTGTTTTTTGAATTTATATTTTCATTTCACTAAAGTTATTTAAAAATCCAAAGGTAGAACACAATATTTGAGTACCTTGTGTTGTTAATCTCTCAATCTAAGCTTTGATTGCATGACCCTGAGATCCAATTTTTTATGCAAGTTGAATATATATTTTAGTATTTTTATACATAACAGGATCAATGGACTCATAAGGTTAAGTGATTTTTAGTAAAGCATAAGTTAGCTATTCCACTTGTATTTTGAGTTGATCTTTGACCTTCTTATATATCATATCTCTCAATCAAGGAAGCCATTACTACTTGTAAATCTTCCTTTGCACCTTTATGAGTTTGTTTCCAGAGATCTATCCATCCTAATGCATATTTAGATGCTTGAATATCTTCAAGAGGCACTATAAATTTAGCATACTTATGCCCAAATTCAAAAATTACCCTTGACATATTTTTGGCCTTCTTTGTCATTTTAGGATTTACTGGGACAAGTTAACCAAGATCAAAATAATTAGGTGAAACAACCTATTTTTTCCTCTTAGGTGTTTGATAAATTATCCATGGAAGAAGAGGAGATGAGTATTCTTGAGTATAAGAAACCAAGGATTGTGATATTTTAGGAGGAATAATGGTTTGTGAAGTGGAATGGTAGAGGTATCTGATGATAGAGTTGACAGTGATGAAATAATGGTTATTTTTGGTGGGGTTTGATGATATTTTTGACAATAGGGTGATCAGAGATTGAGTTGTAATTTTAGTAGAGGATATGGACATGAATTTGTCTATATCTTGTTGAGTGAAGTACAAATTGGTTAGGGATCTAAATGATTTTGTAGGACTATGTAAATTAGACAAAGAATCAAAAACTTGATCTAGAGTACCTTGGGAAGGGACTTGAAAGAGTGTGGCATTAGCTTGAGATGGAACATAAATAATTGGTATATATGTAATAATAGAAGGAACTACAGAGCATGTCACCTAAGAAAATATTAATTGAGGGTCTTTGTCCATAGGAACTTATGATTATGTGGATTCAACTTGTATAGACTATTGATCTGGAGGTTAAAAATTTGTTGATTGAGATGGTGCCTCACTCACATCTAGTTTTTCTTGTGTATTTATTTAAACACTCTTCTCAACATTATCTTCTTTATCTTTCTTCTTTCCTTTACTTACAAATACAAATCTTGGTTTTTGAGTGGATGTGGAGGCCTTTTTTTAATTCTTCATCCTCAATTCCTCATGTTTCATTGTAGTTTCTTAATCATATTATTATTCTAACCTTGTCCTGAAATATTTTAATTTAATCCCTTTAGATTCCAACCAAGTATTAGTTCTTGTAAGGATGGGTTGAAATCTCTTTCTGATAGATGTGCATTCTTTTTTAGACTATTAGATTGAAGGAATAGGAGTAGAATCAACTTAATTTCATTCATATGAAGGATCCAATATATTCTCATTGTCATATGGCTAATTATAGATCTTGAATTTAATCAGTAGTAAGATGAATATAATCAATTTTTCTTGCATCTTCTTTAGTTATGAATTCTACCCAAATATTCTCAATCTTATGCACATGAACATAGTTGTCTTTCATCTTTTCCTTCATCATTCTATAATCAAAATATTTTCTACTTTTATACCTTTTAAGGGTGATACATTGCATCTCAATTTCCATTATCTTAGCCTTGGGAGTAGTTCAAATGGTGTACCAGCCAATGCTTATAGGAAACTTGAATCCTATTTTATGTGTATCTGATTACTTCTTATGTATGGACATCATTTATTTGCACGTCTCCATTAAAATCAATTTATCACTTGGGTATTTAGGTAGCATGTAAGGTTATTCATTAAATCCACCTACCCTAATGTAGGTGAAAGTTGGGAATTGAAGGAAAATACAACCAATCCTATTCACTATTTCCCATGCCTAATCTAAAACCCTTTTATTCTCTAATTCTTGTTCATAAGTACAAATGAATTGGTATAAGAAAGCATCATTAACTCTTCTAAAATGTTTAGTGCCTTATTTTAGGGTCAAATATGGATAATATTCATAAACAAGAATTTTATTCCATTCAATAACACTGGTTAGTCCTGGAAAAGTCCTCATGTATGCTGTAGCATATACCAGGTAAGAATTCATATAGAACTTGAGAGAAGAACTTACTTCAAGAAGTTGGTGGCATATGGCATCACTAATCTAACTTCCCCAATAGATTCTCTACTTATTTTTCTTAATGATAAAAATGTAGTGATACATATATTATTAAAATATATTTGATGTGGGAATACCTTTGACCCTACTTAGGAGAGTGATTAAATCTTCTATTTCCTCCATGAATTCACTTCAGTAAAAACTTTTGGCCATCTTGCAATTATATGCCTTAGTGTCCTCAGCGAATTTGTATTAATATGCCTCTTAAATTTATTAGGATTCCTATCATAATATTCCTTGGATATTGTGACACTTATATCTAAAAATTCCTCAATGTCTGAAAGATGAAAAACTTTATCAAAATATTTAACATCCAGTTGAATTATCACTTGTCCACTAGCATCCTTGACTGACCTAGTTTCTTTATCAAAGCAAGTAGTAACTGTTAAGATAAACTTCATATCCTCGGTTGAAATAAGAAATGTAGATATTAGGTGTATATCACTATTAATAATAGGTTGCATATGTAAAGCAATATGATCTCTACCCAACCTTTGCAAGAATTCATCCATGTCAACATGCCCAATCTCTGTATCTCCAATTTGATTTACACTAGAATCTACTACAGATGCTAGAAATGCACCTTGAAATTTATATGTCATTATTCTCTTGGTTTTGGAATCTTCTAACATTGATTTAAGTATCTACAAAAAAGAATTTTTATTCTCCAAAGTTAGAATTTTTCCTCATTTTTGGAAAAGGTGTAGTTTAGAAAAAATTATGTGAACTATATCAGGTGATGGTTTTGGTGTAGTTCACATAAAATTATCCAAACTACACCAAAAATGGGTACAACATGCAAATCAAAGAATTTTTTCTAAATTTCACCAAATGGCATGCACTTCAGAGAAAATTCTTCAAAGTGCACCAGAAGGTATGCAATGTGCACTTCAGAGAAAATTCTTCAAAGTGCACCAGAAGGTATGCAATGTGCACTAGACTATATGCACTTTAAATAAAATTATTCAAATTTACTAAGAAGGTGAACAATGTGTACTTTAGAGAAAATTATCTAAAGTACATTGAAATGATGGTACGTGCACTTCAGATAATTTTCTCCAAAGTGAATCAAAATGAGTTTTAGTGAATGAGACCCCTTGGTGCATCTCAGATAAAAATGACAAATTTACATCAAGAGAAATTTAAACCTGGGACTGAAGGAAAAACCAAAATCACAAAGAAAAACCTTAAGAAGAAGAATAAATGAAGAAAAATAATAAAGAGCAAAAAATGATAAGCAAAATCAAAGATTTACCTGATATATGATGAATATGAATGATGTTGAAGAACCCTAGGGCATAAAAAATTAATGAAAACAACAAATCAAGGATGATGAGAAAGGGTGTAATAAATCTTTAAAATGGTGACAAAGGGAGTATTCATACTTGAAAATGGCAAAGACGAATGGTAAAAATGAATTTACATGGGTTAAAAAATATATAAGAGGGTAATTAATGTGAAATTAATTACTAATGTAGTGGTGGGCCTGGGTGTAGGAGTAGAAAAAAACTTTGAATTTGTATGTGAAAAGTTAGATAAAAATAATTCTCCTACACATGAAAATTAGACTAAGTGCAATATCAAAAAAAAAAAAAATTCTAGTGCACACAATGGTGTAGTTTAGAAAAAATTCTCTGATTTCCACTAAACTAGAAAAGGTGTAGTTTAGAGAAAATTCTTTGAACTACACTAGAAGAGAAACTTCCCTCAAAAAATTTATTAAAGAAGAAAAAAATGCAAGAAGGCAATAATTGGCCTCATTTTTCATGTTTAAAACTCATGGTCTATAAAATAGACAAATTTTGTAGGGGTTATCCCATGAATTGAGCCTACTAAATTCAAGGATAATAATTGGCTCTAACTAGGGAATTTCCTTCAAGCATTCTTTGAAACACTTAAAGGAAAGAGAATCCCAAAACTCTAACTGATTTTCTCCATTGGACCATGGAGTTAATTAACAAACTATAATAAAATAAAAATAAAGAAGAATATATAGATATTTACAAAATGTACAAACTTATCTGGAATTTCACTAAGTGAAAAGATTCAGATGTTGCCCACTGTAGGGTAGTGGTAATGGTGTCCCATCCAGATATGCCAAGAAGAAACTATGTTTCCACTAAGTTGTTGAATTTGAAAAGGACCTTTCCATATAGAATCAAATTTTATATGCATTCTTTTTAGCTCTCTTCTTTTGTCCCACAAAAGGACTAGATCCCCAACTCAAAATACTCATGATTTATCTTTCTTATTGAAAAGTTCCTTGATGTGACTTTGATATTCTATAATACGGTCCACTACCTTTGTACATTTCTCCTCTATCTCAGTAAGGTACATAATATGCTTGTCTAAGGAGCTTTCAAATGTTTCATCTTCAATTTCCTTCACCAATTTGAGAGTGGTTAATTCTAATGTCATTGGTAATTTTGCATTTAATCCATACAAAATTTGAAAAGGATACATATCAATCACTCATTTGGGATTAATATGATCAGCCTATAATGCATCGTATAATGTTTTATGCCACATTATCTAATTATCTTCTACCAACTTCTTGATGATAGTTACCAAATTCTTATTACTCAACTTAGCCTAGCCATTTCCTTGAGGTAAGTAGTCTAAAGTACGAGACAAAATGATCCCATATTCAAAGAAAAATTGAGTCATCTCATGGGATATGAAACAAGAAAAATTATTAGTTATAACTTTATTTGGCACACCAAACCTTGTAATGATATTCTCTTTGAGAAAATTGCAAACAACCTCTGAAGTGGCATGTTTGGTTAGAATTGCTTCCACTCACTTGGTGAAGTAACCCATGGCCATGAGAATATAACTATGACCAGAACATGACAATGGGTTTATTGCACCAATGAAATCAATACCCTATTGTTGAAAATGTTCTTCAATGACTACTAGCTTGAGGGGCAAGGTTTTTAGCTTAGGTTTCCCAACAAACTGCTGGTACTTCTCACATTTATGCACCCATGCATATGCATCCTAAAAAAGTATTGGAAAATAATATCTTGCCTATAAGATCTTATGATCTATGATCAGGGCTGAAAATTTTCCACCACATTATAAATCATGGAAAGATTCCAACAACTTTTCTTGTTGTGCCTTATATACACATCGTAGAAAAATTCCATCAATGTTCTACTTGTACAAACCTTTATCCCAAAGGACAAAATTTTTGGCCTTGAGCTTGATTTTCCTCTTCTCTTTACAAGAGAAATGTTATGAACACTCTCCATATTTTAGGAAATAAGAAATATCATAATACCATTCACCCATAGTACTTACAAGAAAGACTGTGGGTAGTCCTTACATATCTCTTTCATTGTCAGGCATTTCTTTTGAATTGGTCTCTACCATGAGTTGACACAAAACTTTTCCATGCAAAAGTTTTGTAGGCTTGATATCCATGTCATATTCTTGGGTTTTAGCAATCCAATTACCTCTTGTACCTCCAAATTTTTGTTATGTCAAAATATATTTAACAATAAAATATGGTACTAATGTAATGGTATGATAATCAAGGATGTAGTACCTAAAATGCTTCATTGCTTTCACCATTGCATATGCATATTTTTCGATGGATGAGTAATTAATCTCATGAGCCTTCAAGGGGAATATCATGAATGCTATAGGATATTTAATCCCCTCTTCATTTGGTTGTTCTAAGATTATGGATAAGGTATGTTCAAAAACATAATTGTACATAATGAAGTTCTTGGTATAATCAGGGCAAACTAGGATAGGGGAAAGTGCAATGGCTTCTTTTATCTCATGAAAAGCATTTATTCCTTCTATATTCCAATAAAATTTTTATTTTTCTTTCATCATTTCAACAATGTGGTGAGTCTTTTTAGCAAAATTAGGAACACATCTTTGTAAAAAATTAACCTTTCCAAAGAAAGAATGGACTCCTTTATTACTTGATGGAAAATTAAGATTTTTAATTGACTTAACCTAATTCAAATCAATTTTTATTCCTTCCTTGGATACAAATTGTCCAAGGAGCTTTCCTTCTATAACTTGAAATATGGACTTCTTGGGATTAAGAGATATCCCATGTTCATGGCATCTTTCAAGTACTCGCTACAAATAGTCGTAGTGATCTTGATGATTTTTTGAGAAAATGGTTAGATCATCAAGGTAGACTATAATAAACTTATTGATTATATCTTAAAAATCCAAATCTATAGCCCTCTAGAAAGTAGCACCAGCATTGATCAATCCAAAAGGCATTCTGTGATACACAAAATCAGCCCATGGAGTAGTGAAGGTTGTCTTATGTTGATCTTCATCATGAGCCTCTACTTGATTGTATCCTCAAAAAACATCAAGCATAGATAACATCTTAGAACCAATCATAGTTTTCAATACTTGATCTATTATTGGTAATGGGTAATTATCCCTGAGAGATAATTAATTCAAATTCTAAAAGTTGACACAAATTCAGATCTCTTCATTATTTTTCCTCATAGGAACAATATTGGCTATCCATGTGGAGTGATGTATGGGAAAGATAATGTGATTATTCAACATATTTTGAATTTTAGCAAGGATAGTACCTAATTTTTTGGGATTATACTACCACTATTTTTACTTGTGACGCTGAGATCCTAGCTTGAGAGGAATATCATTTTGCACTTCATTAGGTTGAAAAGATTTCAGATCAGCATATGAATATGCTAATACATCAATGTACTAACATAGAAGAGTCACCAAATTTTCTTTTTCCTCTAATGAGTAATATTTCCCAATATTTATCATTTTTGGGTCACTCTCTATTCCTATATTAACTTGCTCAATTTATACAAATGAATCAGATTCTAATTGTTGATGTTTGATGAATCGATCATGCTTGTCAAAAAGTCTTTCCAAAGACACCAACCCTTTGGGAATCTTATTCCCTTTTAGTTGCAAGATTTCTTCTCCAATTTTCTCATTAACTTCAAAAATTGATTCTTGAGAAGTGGAATCACTTCCTTCAAAATACAACTCACTAAAATTTTCTATTTTTTCTAAAAATGAGATGATTTACTCATCATTATTAAAAAACTACCAATGATTAACATTTTCAAGGACACTGGGTCAAAAAAACCAGCTCAATGGTACACTTGATTCCTTGAAAATCTTTGTGAGGAATCAAGATAATGGTTGAAATAGCTAATGAATTAGCTCTATCATTATATTCTCTTAGAACTACTGATATAGTGAACACATCAAAACTTTCTATGTAATCCCAAACTCAATTGTGATAACACCTTAATCTTTCATTATTCATTTGATATTAGTTCTTAACTTGGAAAATGATTAACTCAGCATCACCTTGTGCATGAATATTTTTTATTCCTTTCTTTCGTACAACTTCCATTCCTAACAAGGCCTCATACTCAGCATTATTATTATTATTATTATTATTATTATTATCAAATTAAAATTTTAGAGAGAAACAAAAAAATTGATTTTGGGGATATGAGAATTATTCTAGATTTAGTTCCAGTTGATGAACAACTATCATCAAATTCTAAATTCCAAACATCATTTGAAATCTCAACCTTAATAGTGTCAAAATTCAAAATCTCGTCATCTGAAGAGGGAAACTCTTCTATTTTCTAATCTTTTTATGAAATATCATTTGATGATATTAGATCTTCATATATAGTCATTAAATATGTGCCCATTTTGGATCTTTCAAAGAGGATATGAGCTTTTGGGTCTTCATCTTTGTTATAGTGTACTTCACTAGATTTTTTGGGGGAAGTTTCTATATAACACCTTAACAAGTATCCTAGCCTCAAACTAATCCATATTTATTTCTCCTCCAACATATTTTCAAAAGTTACATCTCAACAAAACTCTCATTGAGGTTAGAACATCAGCCACTAGAACTATCATTTTGATCTTTTTCTCTGGAAATGCAGTAAATGCAAATTATGCTTCCTTGATTTGGCCTATAAGAGGTACTTTTTTGGTTTCCATTAAGAAGACATGACCAAAAAATTTCATCAAGGTTAACCCCAAAGTAGTATCCACCTTGGTAGGCATCACATTATCAGAAGCACCCGAATCAATAACACAATTACTAAACTTATAACTATTGACAAACAAGTAAATATAAAAAGGTTCTATTTTTCTAAAATTATGTGTAGGAGTTACAACCAAGTTTTTTGTTCTTTGATTTTGGCTTAGGGTCAATTGGTACACTCTTAGTTAAAGTTTGATTAGGGTTGATCCCTTTGATTTTTACAAATTTTTCTAATATTTACAATTGATCAAGGTTTCATTGGAGGTAATCTACCTCTGACATTTATATTTTAGTCTTCTTGGCATGATCAATGATATCAAAAGTTGGATATGGGAAGCTGAGGAAGATAAAACAATTTCATTTTCAGGTTTCTAGTTTTGGGCACTAGGTTTAGATGTTGAAGGAAAAGAGGTAGAATTATAAGGATTAATTATTTATCTTCCACCGTATCCTTTGGTTAAACTATAAAATGAGCTCCTCTTCTAGAAATTTTAACCTCCTTTCATGGTTCATCCTTGTATTTTGTTTTATCAACATTTTGTTATTGATTCGATTGACTTTGAGAATAGGTGAAAATGGCATAAGACTCAACATGTGTATCTTCCTTTTGTTTAACTTATTTTTCTTTAAAGTTCAAAAACCCAATATCAGAGTCACTAGATTCACTTTCTTCATTTCCAGTGAAAGGAGTAGCATCTTCTTTTAGAATGTATTCCAATTTTAGAACATCATCATTTTCAGGTTCCAGCCAACTGACTATTGCATTATTTAGAGGTGCCTCTAATGCAAGTGTTGCTTGTGTTTGAAGAATATTATTCATATTTTTATTCTTAGAAACATTGTTAAAATAGTTTAGATATGTTCTCCTAGGAACATTTTTGTATGAAGGAAAATACATGCTTTGAGACATTTTTTTTTTAAGTGTACGCAATTCATTTTATAAGTTTTAAATCATGGGATCCATGGTGTTAGTAGAAGATAAAGTGGGGGAAGGCTACCCTCTAGGCTTGATTAAATTATTTCTCACTTTTTCTTCTAGGATTAAATCATCTTCTACTTTGGTGGCTAAACTTTGAGCAGCATCAAGATTAGGTAGATTTGTTCTTCATAAAATAAAACTCACTTTTGGTAGTTGAGAATTGATGAAGAAGCACTTCAAATTCTCAGGTGTAGGTTGAGAAAATACCAAAATCCTATTCCTCAACATATTAAAATTTATAATGAACTCATGCATAGGCTCATGTGATTCCTTATTCATTTTTGTAAGCTGATCCAATAAGGCATGAACATCTTCTATAAGCTTGAACCTTGGTTTAAATTTTGTCTTGAGTGTAGCCCAATTTGTGATAATACTAGTTGTGATATGATATAACTAATCAGTAGCAACACCTTAGAGTGTTTCTACAAATAATCTTATAGAAACATCTTCATGTTCCACTCCAAGAACTCCACATGCAATGTAGAATGCAACAATATGTTTATCTAGATGTTGCTTTCCATCACCATAAAACTTAAGAAATTTTTTCTATGAGCCATGAGGTAGTTCATGAGATGGTGGTTCCAAATTCATTGGACCAAATGCATTACCCCATGGACTTTGAGTTGCCATCATTTATGGATTATATGGAGGTATTACAAACCTTTGCAAAGGCAAAGTAGGCAAAACTCTATGAATGTTGGAATCTTCTTCTGGTATTAGAGATCTTGTATTTGTAGGTGGAAAACTTCTTGTATGTTGAAGAGGTAACCTTTCACATGCTAAAAAAAGATCAAAGTTATTTTATTGCAATAACTCAAATGTTGGATTAATGAGTCCCACTACCCTTCTACCATGAGTGTAGCTTTATTCAGCTAGAATGTGAAATTACTTAGAAAAAAAAGATATTAACTATAACAAAATAATTATAAGCAATAAGGTGTTGGTCTTATATGAACCAAGTGAGTGTAAAATTTGATCGAATGTCTGTTTCCCCAATACAGTTGCCAAAAATTATTGGGTAAATATTTTTTTAACAAAAAAATCATAACCAAATGGTGATTTTAGCCATAGTATGATGAGATAAATATATCCTATAAGCAAGGGGAGGCTCCCCTTTATTGTTAACTAACACAATAGTTAATTATTTACACTTATTTACAATAATTTTATCATAGTGAGTGCTGTGATATCATCCAATTCTCTTTTTTCAGAATTGATGTTTACTCACAAACTTTCTTACATTCTTTGTGATATACTTTGAAAATCTAAGATCATTTGATGAACCAAATATAACTGATTTTCATATTTATTAGCCAAAGGAGTAACAAGAATAATACCAGTAAACTTAAAAGATAGAATAAAGTGCAGCCCAAAGTCTTCACCTTATTTCTAAAAAAGATTAAAATTGTCAATAAAGAATAATTGGCAGCCCAAAGTCTCCTTAGTAATTCACTTTCAATGATGAACACAAACCCAGTAACGATATTGCAGCTCAAAGACTTCAAAATCAGCTTCTTGTCACCTTTCAATTTATAAAAATTCACACTATGTTTCAATTAATTACACAAGAAAATGTAATGGAAAATACATAAGAACACATCCAATACAACACAAATTCATTTCAAATCAAAGATTTAAAGTTCACTTGCTTTCTCATATATTGATTGACAAAAGATTTACAATTTGAATTTAAAGTTTCAATATTACTTATCAATTTTGGCAACACTTCCCTTCTATAACAATTGGTGATCCTTTTTACAAAGAACATCCTCCTATTTATAGAGAGGAAATGTGAACAAAAATAGGAAAAACATAAATACATTGAATTATTCATTGACAAAGTCCAATTTGACTTAGGACTATGCACTTTTCCTACATGTAAAATGCACCAAACAAAATTACACATGAAAGTCTACAAAAATAAAGTGTCCTTATACATAGGAATTTCTTCCTTTTTATTCTTCTCTAAAAACTCCTCATATTTCTTCAGGATAGCTTGGACTTCATTGTTATCTAGGCTGGTGTACTCTTGTAAATGACAAGTATCCTTGTGATAGAATCTTCTAAGTTAATTGGAAAATCCTTGCTCTTATCCATGATTATTTGTGGCTTATTAAATATGACTTGAAATTCAATTAATTTGTCGATGGAGTCCAACATGAAAGTACCTATTTTATTCTATTTTTGGAGTAAAGATACAAATTTTTGAATAATAGTCCCCATAAGGACTTTTTGAGAATAATTTTTAACTTGACAGGGGGTTTTCCAATTTTCTCTACAAGATATAACATCTTATCATCACACATGTCTTTAGATTATTTGATATCTTTAACTAGATTATTAATAACTTCTCTTTTATTCTTCATAGCTTCCCTATATCCAATGAACATTTTTCTATTTAGAATGACATTCTGCTCAACCAAAATCTCTAGTTTGAATATGTGAAGTTGAGTCCATGTATCAATATCCTTTTTAGTCAAATCCAAATCTTGAGTGAGGGATTTAATTGTTTATTGAATTTCTATTTTCATTTCACTCAAGTTTCAAAATACCAATGGTAGAATTCAACATTTGATTACCTTTTGTTGTTAATCTCTCAATCCAAGCACTGACTCCATGACCTTGAGATCCAATTTTTTCTACAAGTTGAATAGATATTTTAGTATTTGATATGACCTATGTTCCACAAAGCTCTAACACCACTTGTCAAAATTAAGAGCACACTTGATTACTTTTGTATTAGCAACTAAATGCAGAATTAATCAGAAGAACAAGTAACTAGAAATAAGAAATAACATAGAATATGAGAGGTAACACACAATTGTATTCAACTCATTACAGAAGGAAATTACAATAAAGAGATCACACTCTTCTTCCACTTCGTGGGCATACCAGTAATCTTCCCTCAAGAGTTATCTTCTCTCAATACAGGTCACAATAAATGGCTAACATAGAGTTGTTATTCACCTCAACCAGTCAGTACAATACTGCCAGTATAACCAAGTATGAACTGGTAATCCAAGTAGATCTCACCATGATCTTGTTCCTTGATGTATTGTTGTCACCTTGGATCTTGCTACCCCATAGATCTCCTTTTGACACTCACACACACACACCCCTGTAGACCAACCTGATCTTACTTATCACATGTAGATCTCCAACCTGATCTTGCACACCCTGCAGATCAATCTTGATCTTACATATCTGGAAGAACCCTTGTGATTCCACCATGGGAAGAACTCTCCTAGTTCTACACTTTAAAATAAAGCCCATGAGTCTATTATATAGATCTCATGCATACAATAATTAGACAAGTGGCTCAAGACTCAAACTATTCTTTAACATGCAAACAACCAGTTCATTAACTAATTGTTCATCAATAGGTAGTTCTAGAACCACACAGGCAACCGACATCAGTCCTTGTTTGACTGGAGGTGATCGACATCGGTTGAATCCTGCTGATGTCAGTTGCTTTCTGTCGACCCCTACCCGATGTCGATGATCCTACCAATGTCGGCAACTGTGACACTTATCACCCTCCTCCATGTTTGCATCTAGGTGATGCTTTTAGCTCCACAACCTAACAATCTCCCACTTGGAGATAAATAGCTGCACCTGTACCTGTACCAGTACATTGTCTAATTTGTATCCTAGCTTATATCCCTCTTCAAGCTCAATCTTGAAGACCAACCACCACACACCTTGTGGTGCTACACCTGTGTCTGAATTTCTCCATTCTCAGATTACCTTCTTCTATCGTTGTTATACTCCCACTCAATCAAAAACCCTTGAGAGTGACCTATAATCAATAAACACTAACTAGATCTGAACCACTTGTTAGTAAACCTCACTCTTAGAACCTTCAACCTCACTCTGATACCAATTAATAGGACCTATGTTCCACAAAGCTCTGACACCACTTGTCAAAATTAAGAGCACACTTGATTACTTTTGTATTAGCAACTAAATGTGGAATTTATCAAAAGAACAAGTAACTAGAAATAAGAAATAACACATAATATGAGAGGCAACACACAATTGTATTCAACTAATTACAAAAGGAAATTACAATAAAGAGATCACACTCTTCTTCCACTTTTTGGGCATACCAGTAATCTTCCCTCAAGAGTTATCTTCTCTCAATACAGGTCACAACAAATGGCTAACATAGAGTTATTATTCACCTCAACCAGTTAGTATAATACTGCTAGTACAACCAAGTATAAACTAGTCCTCCAAGTAGATCTCGCCATGATCTTGTTCCTTGATGTGTTGTTGTCACCTTAGATCTTGCTACCTCATATATCTCCTTTTGACCCTCACACACACACACCCCTGAAGACCAACCTGATCTTACTTATCACATGTAGATCTCCAACTTGATCTTGCACACCTTATAGATCAATCTTGATCTTACATACCTGGAAGAACCCTTGTGATTCCACCATGGGAAGAACTCTCCTAGTTCTACACTTTACAATACAGCCCATGAGTCTATTACATAGATATCATGCATAAAATAATTAGACAAGTGGCTCAAGACTCGAACTAGTCTTTAACATGCAAACAACTGGTTTGTTAACTAACTATTCGTCAACAGGTAGTTCTAGAACTGCACAGGTGACTGACGTCAATCACCTATCTGACTGGAGGTGACCAACATCAGTCGACTCCTACCAATTTCAGTTGTTTTCTATCGACCCCTGCTCGACATCGGTGATCCTACCAACGTCGGTGACTATGACACTCAGCACCCTCCTCCATGTTTGCATCTGGGTGAAGCTTTTAGCTCCACAACCTAACAATCTCCCACTTGGAGATAAATAGCTACACCTATACCTGTACCAGTACATTGTCTAATCTGTATCCTAGCTTGTATCCCTCTTCAAGCTCAATCTTAAAGACCAACCACCACACACCCTATGGTGCTACACCTGTGTCTGAATTTCTCCATTCTTAGCTTACCTTCTTCTGTCATTGCTATACTCCCACTCAATCAAAAACCCCTGAGAGTGACCTATGATCAACAAACACTAACCATATCTAAACCACCTATTAGTAAACCTCGCTCTAAGAACCTTCAACCTCGCTCTGATACTAATTGATAGGACCTATGTTCCACAAAGCTCTGACACCACTTGTCAAAATTAAGAGCACACTTGATTACTTTTGTATTAGCAACTAAATGCAGAATTAATCAGAAGAACAAGTAACTAGAAATAAGAAATAACACAAAATATGAGAGGCAACACACAATTGTATTCAACTCATTACAGAAGTAAATTATAATAAAGAGATAACACTCTTCTTCCACTTTATGGGCATACTAGTAATCTTCCCTCAAGAATTATCTTCTCTCAATACATGTCACAACAAATGGCTAACACAGAGTTGTTGTTCACCTCAACCAGTCAGTACAATACTGCCAGTACAATTGAGTAAAAACTACTACTCCAAGTAGATCTCACCATGATCTTTCTCCTTGATGTGTTGTTTTCACCTTAGATCTTGCTACCCCGCAGATCTCCTTTTGACCCTCACACACACACACCCCTGCAGACCAACCTGATCTTACTTATCACATGTAGATCTCCAACCTGGTCTTTCACACCCTGCAGATCAATCCTGATCTTACATACCTAGAAGAACCCTTGTGATTCCACCATGGGAAGAACTCTCCTAGTTCTACACTTTACAAAACAGCCCATGATTCTATTATATAGATCTCATGCATACAATAATTAGACAAGCGGCTCAAGACTCGAACTAGTCTTTAACATGCAAACAACTGGTTTGTTAACTAACTATTCATCAACAGGCAATTCTGGAACTGCACAGGTGACTGACATCGGTCCCTATCTGACTAGAGGTGACCAACATCAGCCAACTCTTGCTGATGTTAGTTGCTTTCTATTGACCCCTGCCCGACTTCGTTGATCCTACCGACGTTGGTGACTGTGACACTCAGCACCCTCCTCCATGTTTGCATCTGGGTGAAGCTTTTAGTTCCACAACCTAATAGTATTTTCATGCACAATGAGATTAATTGACTCAAAAGGTTGAGTGATTTTTATTAAAGTAGAAGTTAGCTATTCCACTTATATTTTGAGTTGATCTTTAACATTCTTGTCTTTATCATATCTCTCGATTGAGGAAGCCATTACTTCTTGTAAATCATCCTTTGCACCTTCATGAGTTTTTTTCTTGAGATATATCCTTCCTAATACATATTTGGATGCTTGAATATCTTCAATGTTTCTATCTTTAGGAGGAACTACAACTTCAACATACTTATGCCCAGATTCAAAAATTACCCTTGACATAGTTTTGGCCTTCTTTGTCATTTTGGGCTTTACATGGATAAGTTGACTAAGATCAAAATCATTAGGCAAAACAAAATGTTTATTCCTCTTAGGTGTTTCATAAATTATCCATGGAGTAAGAGGATATGAGTCTTCTTGAGCAGAAGAAACCAAGGATTGTGATGTTTTAGGAGGAATAATGGTTTGTAAAGTAAGTGGAATGGAAAGTTGAATGGAATAGGTATCTTATAGTAGAGTTTACACTAATGGAATAGTGTTTATTACTGGTGGGGTTTCGGTTGGAATGAATGTTACTTTTGATTTTGATGATATTTTTAACAATGGGGTGATAGGAGCTTAAGTTGTCATTTTAGCAAAGGATGTGGACATGAATTTTTTATATCTTGTTGAGTGAATTACAGATTGGTCAAGGATCCCAATGACTCTGTAGGACTAGGTAAATTAGTCAAAGAATCAAAAACTTGATCTAGACTACCTTGGGAAGGGACTTGAAAGAGTGTGGCACTAGGAGGAGAAGGTGGAACCAAAAGAGTAGCTTGAGATGGAACAAAAACAATTGTTATCGATGTACTAATGGAAGGAACTATAGAGCATGTCACTTTAGAAACTATTAATTAAGGGGCTTTGATCGTAGGAACTTTTGATTGTGTGGACTTAACTTATAGAGACTATTGATCCATAGGTTGCAAAATTATTGATTGATATGGTGACTCACTCACATCTATTTTCTCTTGTGTCTCTATTTGAACAATATTCACAACATTAGCTCCTTTATCTTTCTTCTTTCCTTTACTTACAAATACAAATCTTGGTTTTTGAGTCGATGTGGAGGCCTCTTTTTTATTCTTGATCCTCAATTCCTCATGTTTCATTATAGTGTCTTCATCATATTCTTATTTTGACCCTATCTTAAAATATTTTAATTTAATACCTTTAGATTCCAACCAAGCATTAGTTCTTACAAGGATGGGTTGAAATCTCTCTCTGATAAATGTGCATTATTTTATAGACCATTAGATTAAAGGAATAGGAGTAGAAGCAACTTGATTTCCTTTATATGAAGGATCCAATATATTCTCATTTTTAAAGAGGTCAGATGGAATATTGGATAATTATAACTCTTTAATTTGATCAATAGTAAGATGACTATAATCAAGTTTCCTTACATCTTCAATTATAAATTCTACCTAAATATCCTCAATCTTGTGCACATGAACATAATTGTCTTTCAGATTTTCCTTTGTCATTCTATAATCAAAATATTTTATACTTGTATACCTTTTAAGGGTGACCCATTGCATCTCAATTTCCATTATCTTAGCCTTGGGATTATTTGAAATGGTGTACCTACCAATGCTTATAGGAAACTTAAATCCTATTTTATGTGCATCTAATTCCTTCTTGTGTATAGTCATCATTTATCTATACATTCCATTAGAATCAATTTATCCCCTGGGTATTTAGGTAACATGTAATGTTGTTCATTAAATACACCTACCCTGATATAGGTGAAAGTTGGAAACTAAAGGAAAATGTAAATAATCATATTCACTATTTGTCGTGCCTAATCTAAAACCCTTTTCTTCTCCAATTCATGTTCGAAAATACAAATGAATTGGTAGAAGAAAGCATCATTAACTCTTCTAAAAATTTTAATGCCTTCTTTGAGGGTTAACTATGGATAATATTTATACATAGGAATTTTATTCCATTCACCAACACTGGACAGTCCTATAAATATCCTCATGCAAGCTATAGCATATACCAGATAATAAGTCATATAGAACTTGAGAGAAGAACTTACTTCAGAAAGTTGGTGGCATATGGCATCACTAATTTGACATCCCCAATAGATTATTTGCTTATTTTTATTAATGATAAAAAATTAGTGATACATCCATTCTTGAAAGATATTTGATGTGGGAAGACCTTTGACCCTACTTAGGAGAGTGATTAATCTCCTATTTCCTCCATAAATTCACTTCGGTAAAAACTTTTTGGCCATCTTGAAATTGTATGCATTGGTGTCCTTAGCCAATTTGTATTAATTTGCCTCTTGAATTTCTTTAGATTCCTATCATAATATTCTTGGGTTGTTTCCACACTTATATCTAAAAATTCCTCAATGTTCAAAAGATGAAAAACTTTATCAAAGTATTTAGCATCCAATTGAATTACCTAGTTTTTTTATTAAAGTGAGAAATAATTGTTAAGATGAACTATAGATCTTGAGCTGACATAGGAAATACAACTTATAGGTGTATCTCACTATTAAGAATAGGTTTTACATGTGGATAAATAGGATCTCTACCCAACATTTGCAATAATTCGGCCATGTCAACATGCCCAATCTCTGTATCTCCAATTTGAACTACATTAGAATCTATTGCAGATGCTATAAATACACCTTGAAATTTATACTTTATTATTCTCTTGGATGGGGAATCTTCTAACATTGATTTAAGTATCTACCAAAAGGAATTTTAATTCTCTAGAGTTAGCATTTTTCCTTCTTTTTGGAAAAGGCATAGTTTAGAAAATCCTAACAACATCAGGTGATGGTTTCGGTGTAGTTTGAAGAAAATTATCCAAACTACACCAAAAATGGGTATAATGTACACTTCAGATAATTTTTTCCAAAGTGCACCAAATGACGTGTACTTTGGAGAAAATTCTTTAAAATGTACAAGAAGGTATGTAATGTGCATTTCATATAATTTTCTCTGAAGTGCACCAGACTACGTGCACTTTAGATAAAATTATTTGGAGTGCATCAAGAAAGTGAGAAATGTGTACTTCAAAGAAAATTTTATAAATCACACTAAAATTATTGCACATTTACTTTAGAGAATTTTCTTTGAAGTGCACCAAAATGAGTTTTGGTGAATGAGACCCCTTGGTGCATCTCAGAGAAAACTCTGAATTTACATCAAGAGAAATTTAGACTTGGGACTGAGGTAAAAATTGAAATTGAAAAGAAAAACCCTAAGAAGAAGAAGAATAAGAAGAAGAAATGAAGGAAAAAGAAAGAGAAAATATGATAAGCAAAATCAAATATTTACTTGAGAAATGATGAACATGAATGATGTCAAAGAACACTAGGGCATAAAAAATTAATGAAAACAACAAATTGAGGATGATGAGGAAGGGTGAAATCAAGCTCAAAAAAGGTGAAATAAGGCATACTCAATATTTTAAATGGTGAATAAAAATGATAAAAATGAATTTACATGGGTTAAAATATATATATAAGGGTAATAAATGCAAAATTAATTATCAACATAGTGGTGGGCCCAGGTGCAGGAGTAGAGAAAAACTCTAAATTTGCATGTGTACAATTGGAGAAAAATAGTTCTCATGCACATGAAAATTAGACTAAGTATAATATCAAATAATTTTTCTACTAGTGCACACAATGATGTAGTTCAGAAAAAAAAATTATGATTTGCACCAAACTAGAAAAGGTGCAGTTTGGAGAAAATTCTTTGAACTACACTGAAAGAGAAACTTCCCTCAAAAAAGTTCTTAAAGAATAAAAATAAATACAAGAAAGAAATAATTGGCCTCATTTTTCATTCTTAAAAACTATGGGCTATGAAACGGACAAGTTTTGTAGGGGTTATCCCATTAATTGAGCCTACTAAATTTAAGTATAACACATCTAAGCACTTAAAGAGATGCCCCACAAAATGTGGCTCCATTTTCCATGTGGTGCAATAATGAGTCAAAAGATGAGGTTGGTGGGATTTCCAATTTGATCATAGGTCTCCCATTTAGGTTGGTGTGTCTCCCACTTTGTACATGAATCTAATTTTGAATGGGAATCATGTACATGGGTCTAAATGAGGCCAAAGACTTTTCACTACCCTTTCTTTTCTTCATCCAAGAACTTAAATAGATGGCACACAAAA
This sequence comes from Torreya grandis, assembly GCA_037957365.1. Lineage (NCBI taxonomy): Eukaryota > Viridiplantae > Streptophyta > Pinopsida > Cupressales > Taxaceae > Torreya > Torreya grandis. The sequence goes on along the minus strand of JARHVA010000985.1, from coordinate 467,992 downwards.
TGTGGTGTCATTTTCCATGTGGGTGTATGAATAAGTCAAAATATGAGGGTGGTGGGATTCCCACCTTGATCATGGGTCTCCCATTTGAGTTAAAATTTTAAAAATGGGTGCTTTTTATCTTTTCTAAAGCACTAAAGAGGTAGGTATCTCATTTTGAAGGCCACTTTCATGTGTGAATGCAAAATACATGTTTAATGATGGCACCTTAAGGTTAAATTCACCATATTTCAAGGGTGACCCTTGTGATGCTTAAATGAGGTATTAAACACTTTGGAAAAGGGTCTCAGGTGGGGTATGTTGTCCCACATCAATCCACCTCACTTCTAAGCCATGTCACTTGCCATATCACCTCCCAAATCACCTTCCATGTCACTTACCATGTCACATGCCATGTCACTTACCATGTCATCATGAATAGTGATAGTGGGTCTCACAGTGAGTAGTGATAGTAAATAATACCTTTCATTATTAATTTCAAATAGTATTATGTTAGTTTAAGAGGGGTTGGTTAAGCATTAAGAAGGTTTAGGGGGTCTTTAGGGGGTCCTAAGGCATGTAGTCATTGTAAACTATAAGTGTATAGTTTTCTAGTGTCTATAATGGAACATGTCCTATGAAGGTGTATTAAATAAAATAAGAGCAATGGAGAAGCCATTTGTGGTCTTAAAAAGGAATTCAAACTTTGTACTCTTAGACACCCATTCAAGCCATTTGATCAAGTGCTCATATCTTTCACCACATGAATATTTTGGACAAATTCTCTTATTATGTTTTTAGTAACCCTATGCACTTATAATTCATGAATAATTGAATTTGATTGAGGGGTGTACTTTATGAACAATAGATAACACCATAAGCATGTTGAAAATGCTTGTAAACCTTATAGGCAAATTTCTTTATGTAGGTATATTTTCATAATTTTTACATGGGAATACAATATTATTAGGGAATTTGATGGGATATATACAATAAATATTCATGGGAATAAGTTTGGGTTTGGAGTAACATACTTTATGAACCATTGTTAACAAAGTTCACCTCCAAAACCCTCACAACCCCTCATAATGACTAGTTTTGATAAAATTCAATTTTATTACCATAAAAACTTCATGAAAAACCCTAAAAAATATTAAAACATGAATTAAAATTAGAGAGGATCCCAAAAATGGTACTTTTTGTATGTAATTATACAGATCATGGAAGAAAATAGAGTTTTTTGAATAAAAAGTGTTGAAAAGAGAGGTACAAGGTAGTTTAATGGATTCCAATCCATGGAATGTAAATTTTGATAATTTTTATTCATCCTAAAATCATCATATGATCCAAAATATTTTTTTAAGTGTCCTCATTATTTCATTTAAAATAACCACTCTATAGGTAATTTAGGTAGTTTGACTAATTTGTAGGTGTTTCTTCATCAAAAAGAGACATTTCATGATATGATGGCTTGTTTTAGGTCTAATATCACCATGTTTTTAGTTATTAAAATTCTTATGTAATTTTTAAAGAGACATCAAGTGCAATAAGTAGGCTACTAGGCCTATTTGGCCTAGTAGGCCTATTTAATTAAATCAAACAAGGATGAAATTGGCATTGAAGTGATATAAAGTGAGGTTATGTGTAGTTATAATGCCACATATATAGTATTCAAGTGGAGATTATGTGCACTTTCAGTTTTCAATTTCTAATTCATGTAAGGGATGTCTTAGGAAGTAGTTAACCAGTCTCTAGAGCCAATCACTCTAAGTTGACTAAACATGAGTTGAGTAACAATCCATGTATACTCTATGGTTTATATGAAAGTGAATTAATCTAATTATATTGATATTATGTCAAGGGGAGTTATCTAAACCAAGAAATGGTGTATAATGTTGAGAAAGGAGCTTTGATGAGTTAATATGGCAACCATTCCTTTTCAACACCAAAGAGCTCATGCAAGGAGCCATGCAAGGACTTCCAAAACAAGAGATATCTGAAGGATTGTTTTATGCAAGTTAAATTTAATTTTTAATTGAGTTAATATTGATTTTACAACCTCTTCTCTTTTCTACACCAATATCTTGGCTTTCTTTATTCTTAGGTTTTATATATTCAAGCTTTCAAGCCTATTTTCAAGATTCCTCTCTTAGGCATGATTAAATTATACCAAGATTGAGATTTATAAACCTCTTAAGTGAATAAAATGAAAATTTTATATTCATATATTCTGGTATAATGTGTTATATATTTTTTATTTTCTCATGTGGTAGTATTTTCTCCCTTGGCAGGTTTTGATCTCACATAGTTATTAGTATGGTATCTTATGTAGGTCATATATAGTGTTTGATATTGATTAATTAAGATAATAGTGGATATATTGACTATTTAGTGTCTTGAATTAGGTCTATTACATCATTTACCTCATTATTTGGTCACTTTATGAAACCTCTATGTGATATACTATTGCATAGGAGTCATTTGGAGTTATATATTTAATTATTACTTTGCTTATCAGTGTTTTAAGAGCTCAAATTGAGTGGATGAAATATAAATATAGGTGTATCACCATCAGTAGAATTCATTTCTATTTCAATTATCGTTCTTACCCTTTTCACTCAAAAAAGTATAATAGGTTTTAGTAAATAGATCAAAGTGATACATCAGAGGAGATAGCCTCACAAATATAGAGGTATGATCTAAGTGTAGGTATCCCATACCTTAGACCATTCCAATTTTATTTTAGGTTTGAAGGAGATCTCAAGTAATCAACCTTTGGTAGGGTGCTATATAAGTTTATAACAATAATCAAGGGAGGAAGTGTAGGACAATAAGTTCAAACTATAATAGCTTTGTGAGCATGTGGAAATGATCAAGCCATCTCTATTGATCAACATTGACAACTCATACCTATCAGAGCTCAATAAAATTTGTGTTTTGGTGGATCAGATGTTCCCAAGAATTCATCCTTAGCCATTTTAAGAAGAAGAGGAAGAGAAAACCCTAACATCGCACTAAATAAGGAGTTATTAAATAAGCTCCAAGAAGTGGAAGATCTTTTCACCAAGTTGAAGGAAGGAGCAGACATAACAAATGTAATGTTTGTAAACTTATCCAATAATGCCTCAGTGATATATGCACACATGAAGCAAATAAAGGATGAGAAGGATCAGTTGATGATAAATGTATACTCCATATGAAAGGTAGAAAAGCTAAAAATCATGGGAAATGTAAATGAGTTTTGAAATCAAATCAAGGCTTAGAAGAGAGCCCTAGAATACATATTTCTCAACCTACAGATTAAGGCCTATGAGCAAGGGGAGATTTTACATATAAGTGTGTTAGAGGTATAGGCCAACTTATAACCCTTCCAAAAGGATTTGGATAGAAAATATACACTTTCACTAATTATTTATTCAATAAAAATTTATATCACCATGAATGAGATCAAGCTAGCCATAAAGGGATTTGAGGACTTTAACAAAAATCTCCAAGAGAATACACCTAAGTTTTGTGCTCTTAAAATTTTGATGGCATATTCTAAGGTTAGACTAGGGTTTTCTTATTGGGTAATTTTGGGCCCCTAACTTTGCTTTGATGGATTTTTTTCATTAGCTTGATATCCACCTTGATGTATCTAGTTATTTTGGAAAGTAGTTAGATTAATGGTTTTTATAGCCAGCTTGAAGATGTAGTGAAAACTATGTGTCAGTTGGTTGATAGCTAATCAAATCCTAGATAATTAGGACATAAATTAATATTTGAATAAAAATGGAAAATGGAGTGTGGGAATCATGGGATCATGAAGCTAATGGTTATGATGGCAATACTCTAGCTTAAAGCTCACATGAAGCCTCCACCTTATAAAAGATGCTCTTGAAGGCCTATATAAAGAAATCAAGACAAAAAAGGGAGGGGTAACTATGTAAAATATTTGATAGAATGGTTTTGGAAGTGTGCCCTATAAAGTTTCCATTAACACTACCTAGATCTTTAGCTAGGCTTAGATATAGAATGGAGGCCACCTTGGCTCCAATTATATGTGACCAAGATTGCCTGTGAACTTTTATTATATGGGTCGTATGGTTTTGGATTTAAACTCTTATTCTAGACTTTGAATAATTAGTATGGTGTTGCTCTAAAATAAATTTGGGTTTGTCTTAGTTTGTATGTTAGTAGTACTATTATGGGGTGCAAGTGAGTTTGTGTTATGATGTATTTTAGTTAGTTATGTTGATATGAAGCTCATGTGTTCAATAGGTTTTTCATTTTAATAAATTCTCTATATTTTACTAATGTCAACGTCATTCTACATGCAAAATGGGTATAAATATATACCCATGAACCCAACCTTTATTTAATATGGATCTATTAAATAGGGAGGATAACTTGAATCAAATTAGTATTTTGACCTACTCAATGCCTATATGACCCTGAGATTACCCTAAAATAGGAATGTGACTATGGGTCTACCCCTAAGCTAAGTTGACATTTCATTTATTTATCCCCCATTTGAAACCTTGCACCATGCCAAAACTATCCCAATATGGGCCTCGGTTCCTTTTCAACTATGCTTCAAGTGAGTGCATAGGGCCTATGCCTTATGTGAATTAATGTCAATACAGTCAAGTATTTAAATGTTGAATGCAAAATAATTTATCTTATTATTATGCTTATTTTTATAAAATCCCTTCTAGACCCCAACATTTTGGTTCCATTACCTGGACTCGTGTTTAATTTTTTTGTTGTGATGGTGAGATAGGATGATGTACCATCATTTTTTCAAGAACATTGAGTGTTGGGTATACTAGGTGGAAGATAGTTTTACATAGAAGAATACAACCTAAGGACAAAATCCAAGAAAAAGGGTTCAAGACAACCTATATGATTATTTATGTGAGATAATTTTCTATGAGTTACCTAAGTATGTGTACAAGTTGTTTCTTGTATATTCAACCCACATAAGAAGAAATTACGAATGTCACTATGAAAGGATAAAGGAGTGACTAAAGAAGCTTAGGACCATAGATGTTCCCTAGAATAGAGTGGTGTATACATAGTGTCAAGGAGTTTTGATTATCTACATGATTGAGTTTATATTATCAACTTATTTGTGCCCTAAGGAAGTGGAGTACTAGTTCTTATGTGACCCTAAAGGCACATTTGTGGAGGATTTTAGCACAGAGCTCAAAAATCTAAAGGTTGATTATGATTTTTAAACTTGTGAAATGGAAGGCTAAAATAATTTCACATATGATCTATCCAAAGGGGAAGAGGGGGATGTGTAGGTGAGGCATGATGGAATGGGATGAGCCAATTGACCTTTGAGAGCTCAGAAGACAAGCCTATTATGAGAGATGATGCTAAATGATGGAGTATATAGAACCTAGAAGTGCTAAGAAAACCCACTGTCAATGGAAAGGCATGGGGAAGGATCTCTCTAAGAGAAAAAATGTGAATATTAGAGGCTTAATGAAGTGATTTATTGAGCTTGACACTTGACAAGTCTAGAGTTGGATAAGTTCCTAAAAAATTTGGTGAGTGTAGATATGCTTAATGTGCCTACCCTATTTAAACATAAAACATATGCTCATGCACTAGATCCCACACTTGTATATAATATATAAGTGATTGTTTACCCTAAAAATGCCTCATATCTTATATTTTTTGTAACTTTGGATTGTAACTTTGTTATTGAACAACTTATTCCAAGCAAGGAGGTGAGGGAAACTATCTCTAGTGTATTGAGTGCAAGCTCACCATAACATAACTTTAATGTGAGCATACCAACATAGCTAATGCCAGTAATGCAAGGTGGACAATATCTCATAGGAAGTGGTCTAGTTACAAAAATAAGTAGCACATCACCAGTGGCATCTTTGACACCAATAAGAAAAATGGGAACAATGCCTACCACTAGGGGTAGAGGTGCTAGAGGAAACTCACCAAGAGGAGGGAATAACATCCATGGTGGAGCTTGAATACCACCAAGAGGGTAAGAACCATGGGGGAGAAGAAATATAAGTACCAATTATACCCCCATAATACATCTACTATGAAATTTTTATGTGCTTCTCAAAATATTAGGACATGGAAAATGCTACAAAACATGTGTTGAAGTTTGAATTGCAATGGTGCACATAAGACATAACCTAGTTAGATAACAATGTTACTCAATTTGAAACCATTTTTCAAGATCATGCCCAAACCTAGTAGAAAAATTTTAATCCCAACCAGGACATGGTTGACTATGATACCCTTAAGGATGTATTCATAAAGGAGTTTGACATCCTGGAGTTAGAACAATAGAGCATTGCCATGATAAAATAAATAATAAAAAGACTAACAAAGATTGTGTTCTTATATGATGCATGGTTCAAAACTCTCTTATTAAAGCTAACATATGATATTAACCCTTCTCAACATGAATAGTGGTTCATTGGGGGGTTTCTCATGACATTATAAAGGACACTTTTCATGAAGACTTTTGTAAACCCTCAAGAAGCACTTAAATCCATAGTTAGAATTGAGGCAGTCAAAAGTGAAAAAACTAGGATCAACACATTTATGGAGGCAAAAATTGCATTTATGTCATCCTAGCTCCAAAATATTGCCATTAGCTTGACACATGACACTCAAAGTGGCCAATGGTGCATCAATAATGAAGTAGAAGGATATAATAGAACTAAATTCTCATAGAGGAATGTGTGTGATTTGATTATAAGTTGTAAAGTCTATCAAGAAGTATATGCCATGAAAAACTACCCTTTATTCTAGCATACCAGCTAAGTCAACATAATAGTCTATTATATTTTGTGCAATGCTTACACCCATAACACTAATGACTATTGTGTGATTGAAAAAATGAAAATATGGAAAAAGGCACATGACATGATATAGTAGTTGTGAGAGGGTAAAAAACCAATGGAATGATGGATAAAACTAAAATAACGTAGGCTTTAGGACAAAATGAGGTGCCAAAAGGTGAGGTAGAGGATGTGGTTTTATAAGGTTCTTATTATGATCATATTATTAGTGTGGCTCAACATAACATTATCAACATGATTTCCTTAAACATCTCACTTTTGGGTATTGTTGAGGGCCCCATAAAGTTAAAGGATTCCTTGACCTTTAAAAAAAAATAACCCAAGGAAGTCCTTGTGCAGATAAGGGTACAGGTATGATCAGATGGGGGTAGAAGACATAAAAATATACCCCAAAGACACAACCTATATGAAAATTAAAATTTAAGGTGTAGGCAACTACTCAATGTGGGCATACCACTCAACTACTAGTTGTGTCAGTACTTAATTTATGCCTTGAGTATGGGGATGAGGTTTGAAATGAATGTGTAATGTGGTATGAACCAAAAGCTACACCTTATCTAGACCCAAAGTTATATAAAGATTTAATATATTAGGATATGATAGTAATAAAAAACTTGTAATGGGAGATCTAATTAGTGTGGGACCTAAAATCATAGACTACCATGGGTCAGAAGAACAAAGATAACTAAGAGGCCAAATTACAAGAATTGACTAAGATCCTACACCCCCTATAGACTAATGGTATAATTCCCCTATTGAAAAAATTACTCCTAGAACATGCAGGCCAAAAGTAGGTTGAGGTCACCATTCCATGCATGGATAGGGCATGAGGACTCTGACACACTCAAAACATTGAATATGACCAATAATTTTTTATGGATGCCATTATTGATGGTTGTTCTATCTGTGAGGTTATTAATGGCCACTAGAGAAAACTCTATAGGGCATGCTTCCAAAACCATTTTGCTAGAGCTTTAATGCAATTCCCCCTCCTCCTTTTTAGCTTGAACTCCTTATATAATCCATTAGGAGCATCTTTTCTAGGGTGAAGGTTGCATGTGACCACTGAGCTATATCTACCATCATAACTACTAGCTTCATGATCCTATGATTCCCATGTTCCACTGGCCATATTTATTATATCTTCATTGATGTCCTGATTATCTAGGATTTGGTTAGTTGGCACATGTTTTGTGTTTCATCCTCCATATGGAAATAAAAACTGTGAGGTTAACTACTTGCCAAAATAACTAGAAACATCAAGGTGGATATTAGGTTGGTGAAAAAACTCCATCAAACCAAAGTTAGGGGCCCAACAAAACTATTTTGATTTTATTAAGCTCACATTGCATATCATATCACCATAGATATGTCTCATGCTAAAACTACGTATAAAAATGGTACCAATGTATATAATTTTAACAAAAATGAGTATCTAAATCATATAACTATGTGATTTGGCCAATTTGGAAACTATGTAAGTGTGGAGAACATGCTTCCAAATCATGTCCCCACTATATTCTGAAACTAAAAAATTTATATAAGTGCCAATATGGAGGGCATTTTTCTAAACCATGCCCCTATTATAATCTAGGAATGTTGAATACTGATTGTGGAGAATATGTTTCAAAAACATGCCCCAACTAAATTTAAGACTAAAAAATGATATGTGTTTGATTGTGAAGGACATGTTTCCACAAAATTCCTCCACTATAATATGGAGATGCTTAATATTGAGTATGTGCAAAAATTATGTTTCCAAAACATGCCCCTACTAAATATGAGATTATGAACATGTGGAAGCCATGTCCCTATGATATGGCCCCACTAAATCTAAAACTAAGAATATGTGGAATATATGCCTTTATGACATGCCCCCATTGATATACCCCTATTTGAGGTGAGGGAAGATAGAAACTAACAGTTACCTCACCTCAAAAGGATAAGATACCTATATAATTATGAATGAACCATATATCACATATAGGGACATGTCTAGGTAAATGTATCATCAAAGCACATAGAATGTGATAATGTCAAGGATTAAGATGAGTGATAAATATCATGTAAACATCTAAATATTAGTAATATAATCACAACAAATAACCAAGCACACACATAAGAGCACTCAAAATCAAGTTAACAGATAATGGTCGAAAGAGACCATAACTAAAGGGCATGTTCAAATACCACACAATAGAATAGAAAAGACTTATTCCAATGTAACAAGGGAAAGAATGTCATATTCAAATGTCCACATAATAATAAATGACACATTCAAATGATAAAAATTCAATTAAAGGCACAAGGTATGAAAACAATGGAGAATATTTAAATTTTCAACAAACAAAATAGTCGAAAGGCAAGACACTCAAAGAAGTACATAAATGAGAACTTAATCAACCAATATTAGCACATCATATTATCCCATGAAGCAAATGTGTTATCAATTTTTTTTAATTACATAGCATATTAAATACACTATAAAAGATATAAGCATTGGTAAAGGCATGTGTAAGTACCTGTTAGCTAAAACATGATAATGTAAAGTGATAATAGAATGATATAACTTATAATTATCATGATCAAAGAATATGGATTACCCCAATTTCATAGTGACATGAATATAGTTAAATTCAAACATTCAAAATTACATAGATCATGTATCTATGTATACCAGAATCACACTCAAAAGATGTGTGAAACACATGTATATAGAAAATATGATATGCCATATACCAACATGAAACCAACAACATATTTACCAAGGAGCTAATAGAAAATGTAAATGTTGAAAATATTTTTGTATTTCTGAATTTTTTTAGTATTTTTGGAATATGTACAGAGAAATAACTATCCTATGATCTCATCCAATGGATGCTCATAGTTATCTCTCCACTATGGGACTAGTGTAATAAACTGGTGGTACTACCAAGGAGCATGTATATCTGTAATATCCTATCACTATATAATCCATCATGCTCTATGGTTTATTTTAAGTAGAAGTAATAGGAACATGTTTAGGTTATCTTGATATCTAAATATGGTGTGGTTTAAAATCAAGAATTGTATCATGGTATTTTGGTAAGTCTGTATTTAGTATCCTTGCCTCACATGAAAATGTAATTTTAGTTCTTTATTCATTGTGTATATGTTACTTGCATTTGTTTATGTAATGTATGTTTGGATATGGTAAATTGTATAACAAATATTCACATGTAATGAAATGATTGTATTATAGTGAAAATAAAGAAATCACCATATACAATGAAATATGTAAGGAAATAAGAAAGCTCTATTGTAATGATCATGTAGTAATGGAACTGTTGGTTTTGATTATATTATTGTCTCTAAAGAATATATAAAAATATCTTATGAATTTGTATGTATTTATTTAGTTACAATTTGAACTTAAAATTAAATAAGTTGTATGTTTTAACTTTAATCTTAGGTTTAAGAATATATGGTTGACATTTCACAAGGGTGATAATCAGATCTATAGTAGGCCAATTAAATGCTAAACTTAGATATAAGCATACACTAAATTTATTATGCTAAGATAGTCTAAATATGGAAAGTATAATTGGGATAGATATATAAATGACAAATAAGAGAAGTATTTAGCTTGTTTTGATGTTAATTTAGTTTTAGATTTAGAATAGGATGACATAAGGAAAGAAGATAGTTCTATAACAAATGTTAGATTCTAGATCTATTCCCTCTAGCTATCTATATAAGTACATCAGCCTTAGATGGTTACATTAATTCTAATATTTGAGTTTGATTATAGTTTCATGTATAAAATATCCAATGAAACATGATGTGACCACTCAGATGATTTTGGGTTTGGATTTGCCTTTAATCTGATGCATTTAGATCTGGGTCATAGAGAGTCACTCCTTGTGAAATAAAAAACTCTATCTTTCCATATTCAATATGATCTTGAGGAAAAATAGGTTAGTGGGCACATGGTGTCAATCTAGCCCTAATGACCCCACTATCAAAAGCCACTACCTACATAGTTGATACTCTAAAGAGATCATTAGACTAATGTAGTTCTCCCCTATGTGTTGGCTTGTGTTTGAATCATATAATGTGTAAAAAATGTACAACAATGACCTAGTGTGTAACTTTTGAAATTGAGATCTTGGGCTACTCATTTAGTACTTCAGACTTATATATGTGTTGTACCTATGATTGGTATGGAAATATGGAAGCTTTGATCAATTTAATGCATGGTAGATTACATGTTGATAAGTGACTTGGTCTCTTTGTTATTTTATAGGTTTCATAGGTGAGGAATGAATGAAGGTTGATATTGCATTTATATCAATCTATTTGGACTAATAACTCACATAAAATTACTTAGGATGATCATTAAGATACATTTTATTTGAAGAGTGAATAACTTTAGGATACTAGACACTTGTGTTAGGTCAGTATAGTAACATCAACACTACTATTTATCCTAAGTGTTAGTGTTCAAGGAGTATAAAAATAGCTATAGGCTCATAAATTACAAAGGTGTAAGATAAGTAAATTTCAAGCATTTTAGGCAAGATGGAATGTCTGTGTCATCAATATAATACTAGTCAGACTAATAGATAGCCTAAGGGGCACAAGATATAGGAGATGCAAGGCTTGCATAAGCAAGGAATATGTATAACTAAGAGCAAAAAATAAGGTTTGAGTTTTACCAAGTGTGCAAAACTAAGGTTATACATAATAATAAAATATCATATGCATTTACCCCTCCTTTAATCTAGTAATGAAATTACTATTTTAAAGTAAAAGAATAAGTATGTGGGTGCATATGCCCACCTTGTCTTTTATCAAGTTTAATTTGAATGCTTTGATAGTGACTGACCTACAATAAAAAGCATGTTACAATATAAAATCAGTGAATATAATTATGTTAAAATTACATGAAATATATTTAAATTTAAAGAGCAAGGTTTAGGATTACACATGTATGTTGACGTAACTATGTTGCTTATTGGAAAGTAGTTTTGAAAAATATGTATCATTATAAGTCTCTAAAACTAATATTATGATAAATATAGATAAATATTCAAAGTGCATATATATATATATATATATATATATATATATATATATATATATATATATATATATATAGAGAGAGAGAGAGAGAGAGAGGGAGGGAGGGAGAGGCACATGCCCCCAACTTTGGAACAAAAGTGAGTTATCACATGGTAGTTGAGATTAGCTCAACCATGTGACCCAATTATACTTATAACATGTTGGGTTTGGATGATCAAGTCTAATGTAAAAAACTTGGCAAGATTGAGTTATTTTATCACCTCAACTATACTAAAAGGTGAACCAATTACTATAGTAGATTGGCTCAATATGGTCCACAAAAGTCCACAAGGTATCAATATGTGAAATGGTTTGGTAATCTAAAATTGATTTGGATTTTTTAATATTAGGCACAAGTTGTATATGATATGCACCTTAGATATGTATAATTTTGAAACTATGTATAACAATTGTACCAATGTATATAATTCTACCATAACTATAAATCTAAATCATATAATTATGTGCTTTGGATAATTCACATAACTATGTAAGTGTGGAGGACATACTTCCAAAGGATGATCCCACTATATATGGATAAATCTTAAAACTTATGAAGTACCAATGTGGAGGATGTGTTTATAAAACATGTCCCCATTATGAGCTAAAGATGTTGAATACTAAATAGGTGTGGAGAACATGCTTCCAAAGCATGTCCCCACTAAGTCTGTCAACTAATATAAGTACCATATATTAAATAAATGTGGAGAACATGCTTTATAAGCATCCCCCACTAAATTTGAATTTTTTTAAATGTGTGGAATCCATTCCCATATGGAATTCCCACACTAAATATAAAAATTGATATAAGTAACAAATAATGAATGAGTGTGGAAAATATGTTTCCAAAGCATTCCCCTACTTAATTTGAGAACTATGCCAAGTGGGGAAAACATAATTCCTAAGTATGCCCCAAATAATATGCCCCCATTTGAGGTGATGTAAATATAGGAATGGGAGTTACCTTACCTTAAAAGGGTAAGATAATTTAAAAAATATGTGAATGTATCCATGTAGCATATAGAAGGAATATGACTACAAAAAAGTATAATTTAAGCATGTATAACTAGTGTGATCACATGTAGGCCTAAGATGCATGATAAATATCATGGAAACATATATATAGTAATAATAAAATCTCGACAAGTAAACAAGCACACACACAAGAACACTCAAAATTAAGTCAACAATAAATGTTCCAAAAAGACAACAAACAAGGGGCATATTCAAATACCACATAATTGACTAGACATGACTAGTTGAATGTCCATGAAATAAATTATGACATATTCAAATGTATATACAAAAAGAAATGAAATATTAAAATTTCAATTAAAAAATACATAGGCATGAGGGAAGTAAGTTAAAAAGCATATTCAAATGCTCAAACAAGCAAGACAAGACACTCAATGAAGTGCATAAAGTAAAACATAAGGAAACCACATAAACATGTCATATTGGACCATAGATATAATGTGTTATAAAATTATTCCAAGTGTATATCATATGAAGTACCCTATTTAAGATATAATCATGGATAATAGGCATGTGTAATTACACATGTGATCTCAAACATGATAGTGTAGAGTGATCATAAAATCAATGAGTGTCTCAAAATTGCAGTACGGATGCCCCCAATGTCCATATGACATGAGTAGAGGGAAATCCCAACATATGAAATAGGAGTGTATAGTGTATCTATATATGCCTATAATACACCCAATGTACATGTGTGACACATATGTGTTTGTAGGAGTAACTTAGTATGTGGTCCATCAATATGGAACTAACACATAGATGCCAAGGAGACAATATAACATGTTGTAGACACTAGAAAACTATACTAGATTTTAAAATGCCTTGGAAACCTTCTTGACCCTATCACATCGTGAGTCTATTTGATTACCTAGTTAACTAAATTCACCAACTTACTAACCAAAAATCTAACCAAACCTTTTTAACCCCTTTCTTGACCCCTTTTCCTTCAAACACTCAACCTCTAATGGTTAACATAACCATCGATGGTTATCCTAACCTTCGATGTCCTAATCTTATTAAACACATCACCAGTTGTATATGAGATATTGAGGCACAATTTAATATGTTCACCTTATACGGTGTCAACTAACTTCCAACCATCATGATCAACAACCTTACCCACTAGGTATCTTTCCATCCTACATCTCTCTTTACCTATAAAAAGAGGGGAGCAAGATGTGAAAAGGATCCATGTTCAATCTATTAAATCTTCTTACACATAGGTATTCAAGCTCTCCATCATCTAGTCTTCCTTCAACAACTCAATAACATCAAAAGAGACCTGAACCTCTATTGAATTTTCTTTTGAGGCCAAAGTATTTTTACTCTAGAGAAATCATCCCAACCTTCAACCCTTAGCCATCTAGCAAGCCATAGGTATAGTCTACTTGTTCTTTGTTTCATTTTTATTTTTAAACCCCTAACCTAATCAAACATATTTTTACCTTTTTTCCCAACTTTTGAATCCTAAATAGAACCATTATTAGACCATTCACCCACTCTGTAACTCTTTTTTGAGTACTTTTAGAAATCCACAGGGAACCACTAGTGGTTAGCACAACTACTAATGGTCACCCCCGATTTTCGATGGTTACCCAACTACCAATGGTTAGCTTAACTTCCAATGGTTCACCCAACCACTGATGATCACCATGGTATAAAATAATAGAAAGTTATTTTCAGCCCCTTAATCCCAACCAAACCTAACTTTCTATGTTCCTACCTATTCATAGCCCATTTTTTGATTTTTTGAACCTGACTTCACCCACTTAAACATGAGTATTGACTCGCTTTTGATATATTTAGTCATTTTATTTAATAAATCATTCTACTTTCTTCTTGTAATGCATTTCATTTACTTTATGAAAGTACCTTAATTTTATCATTTTCAACTTAATTTTTATTAAGAGTGGATTGATAGCCTCCTTGCAAGCTTATGCTTCTTGGATCTAACTCACACTAGGATTTACACCCAATTATCTTTCTAAAATACCTTTTATTATTTATTTCTTATCTACAAGTTATTCCTTCAATCCAAAGAGGAGTTATTGACATTCATCTAGATTATGCATGCATCACCAACCAAGTATTTCTACCACACCCTTATTACTAGTTTCTTATCTTATTCCAAAGTTAATAAATGAGTAGAAATTAAGAAAAACATTTTGGCACCCTCACCAACATCCTTCATCAACTCAATAATAGAAAAAGAGACATTAATATTTGCTGAATTTGATTTTAAGGCCAAAGTATTATTATTTTGGTGAAATTTCCACATTCCTCAACCCCAACCATCTACCAAACAATACATACCTATAAATCAACCCACCTCTATCCCCAAAAAAATACCCATGACATCTTACAATATGTTCCTAACCCACAAGGATACATAGCACCTTTTATTAAACCTTTTGTGCCCGTCAACCCTTATGTGACACCATCCCAACCTACAATGACCACATACTAATATGTGGTATCTTCTCAACCCTATACCTATTATCCATACATTATTTCTACCCAAACTTAACCAAGCTTACCATCTAATTATGGATCTTCTCAACCTCAAAGAGATTTGGTTAATGTCTAAATGGATAAAATGTCCAATCTTGAATCATCTATTTCTAGGGCTCATAACCTTTTATCATTTGATCAAATATAAAATGAACTTAACCATCCATCTATCCCTATCTAATCCTATCCTCCTCAATGGGAACTACACAATTTTTCCATGTTCCAAAGCAAGGAGGACACCCAATAACACTTGAGAGCATTTTGCCATTCTTGCAATTTGATTGCATATGATGATTTTATTCTCTTTCATACCTTCCCCATGTATTTATTAATAACATCCCTAGATTTGTATATTTATCTCACCAATCACTCCATATTTTCCTTTTATAAACTTTTCCAAGTCATTTTAGATCATTTCTTAGTCGATATATCTAAAAAGGTCTCTATTACAAACCTCTACTCAATTAGGCAATTTGATGATGAATCAATTGTTGACTTCATATCTAGATGTAGAGGTCTCATAAACCAACTTTATTTATCCTTACCCAAACCTAAATTAATTTAAATATTCTCTTAGGGTTATGCCAAACATATTTCCCCTACTATTTAAGTTCTAAATTTTAAGATTTTTGATGAGGCTTTCACCATGGCATGAAAATTGGAAATCTGAGCAATTAATGAGGGAAAATTGAAACTGTGAAACAAAAATTATATCTTTAAATATAATTACCCTTCCTCCACCAAAACCATCATTAAACCTAACCACACCATTACCAAATCAAGCATATCCACCAACTGGGTTGTACTTAAAACCACTCCACCACCAATTGTCAACCAACCCAACCCAACCAATTCTTCTAACTCTTCCAACCAACCAAACCAAAACCAAAATTGAATTACCCCAAAACAATATACTCTAATAGGGGAGTATTATTATTATATTTTGGATAAACTACTCAAATCAAACATTATACAACTTCCTCCAATAAAACCTCCCCAATAATTTGATGCTTCTCATACTACACTTGGTTGGTACAATGAGAATGACCTTTATGTTTTCCACTACATAATTGGACATGATGTTAGTAGGTGTAATACCTTTAAGATTATTGTCCAACACATGATTGATAAGGGAAAAATTTTATTTTATAATCCTAATACACCTTGAAATCAGTCCCTTGATATCTTTTGGAAACCTTTTCCCAACCATGACCCTTCCACCAACTATGAGGATAATAAACTAGAATCATCTCATGCTTATGAGGTCCATACAATTAATGTCATCATTAGTGAACATATTATTGAGGAGAACATTATAATCATTTAATTAGTGAATTAACCTTCTAATACTTTGGATATTCAAATATAAGAAGTAACCACCCCTCTTTCTTTACTTATTGAGACCATAGACTTATCCAAATCTCCTTTGATAGAAATACTAAAGGAGGCAACCATTACTTTAACCACCTCTTTACCCACTCCACCTATTGAAGTGGTTAAATTACCTACCATTACTTTGGACATCCAAACAAAGAAACAAACCATCTTCATCCCTTCACTTGAGATCATCATGCCTTCCTTACCTATCATGAAACCAACCATTCTCTCTTTAGGAACCATCCCAAAAGAAGAGATCATATTAAGCATCCTCCCAAACCTTAGAACCATCCATTAAGAACACAGGTGAAAAAAATATCCCCTCACCTCCACCCATGGGCCTAACTTTTGAAACCAATGACCAACGAATCAAACTTGTTTATAAGTATTTTTATATATTAGTCCAAAGTCTAGAGTTTACCTCTCAACCCAATCTAGATAGAGCCAATTTTTGGCATCATCTTAGCCTCCCTTATCAAAACAAATAAGAACCTTCAACCTAACTTGTATCCACCATCAAACCCATCATTACCTCAATCCCCTCTTCAAACACTTCTTCCTCCAAAACCATAAGAAAACCATCCAACCCACCTCCACCTAAATTTTCCAAATCACATTATGCCTCCTTAACCAAACCCATCAATAATTTATGAATAATTCATACACCTATCCTATCTCAACCATATTTGAATTTATAATTAACCCCTTCTAGTCCACCAAATAAAACCAAAACCAAACCAACTAGGAAGGTGGAACCACCTAAACTCTTACCTCAAACTAGACCCATACCACTTCCTTTCTACCTACCTTCCATATTAGAACCCCATCCCTCTACTATCCCTATAACCTATTCCTCATATATTAAACCTTCTCCTTTTACTCTACCCACACCTACATCCAAATCAACTAAATCCCCATAATTCTTAACTAACCTAGCTACATCTACCTTCCCACCTATCATTAAACCTTCATGGTCCACATCTAGAAATTCCACCTCCAAACCAACCATAATCAAATAATCCTAACTGAAACCACCTACTAAAACCATTCCACCACCTCTAATTTCCATGGTGAATCCTAATCCTATGAATGCTCCCACTCATATAACCAAAAACCCAACAACTTTAACACCTTTGATCAAATCATTTTCAACCATTCTACAAAGGTTTTTACAAACCTCTTATTTAACCTTATCACCCATCAAAATATTTGACCAATAATGTCTTAAACCATCATGGTTCAATGAAAATTTTATTTTTTCATATCATATAACCCCCAAGCATGATACAAATAACTAAAAATCTCTCCAAACACTTGTCCATCGCTTATGGGATGAGGATGATCTATAATCATATGAACCTCCCTTAAGCCCATTACCAACCCAACCACAAACTCAACCCATCCAACACTTACGTAATCCTCAACTCTCATTCAAAAGTGAGGAGGAATCAAAGCAATCACTTAGACCAACACCTCCCTTAATCCAAACTATCCATATGGTTACCTGATCTAGGGCCCAATAAAAGGATAAGGGAAAAGTAAAAGTGTACATACAATGGACCTACCCTTCTACCCCTCAACCTTCTAACCAAAAATAAGCACCCTAACCTCTACCTTTGCCTTCTCCAAAACCCAAAATATCCATGTTGGGTGCATCTCCTTCTAACCCTTCTAAAACCATCCAGTGAGTAGTGTTAAAATAACTTTACCAAACACTAGTGAAGATGAGCATTTATGAACTAATCAACACCTCACCCCATCACCACCAAGCTTTGATATATTCCTTATAATCTGTAGAGGTTCAACCAGAAGATCCTCAACCTCTTTCATCCTTTGTTAGAGCCCTATAACTTTATACCTTCATTACCTTACATGATTTATAAATACCTTTTATCCATTTTTAAGATCTTGATCCTCCCCTTTTCATTATTTCATACATAAATCAAACCCACATCAAAAGGGTGATGATTGATGGAGGATATAGTATCAACATTATCTCCTCCCATGCATATGACCAACTTAAATTTACTAAGAACATCATGTCAAAAATTGCAATGATCCTCTGCTCTTTCAATGATACTATGGCTACTACCTTGGGGACTATCATCCTCTATATATACTTGGGACCTCACACCATTCTTGAACTCTTTTACATTGTATAGGAATATTTATAATATAATTTTTTACTTATATGCCCTTTGATCCATGACATGAATTGTGTCCCTTCTACCTTATATTTAAGTGTCAAATTTGAACATTAAATTCAAGTTATTACCACAAGAGCTAACCCTAGTCCTTTTACCTCTTACAACATGACATATTGGCCCAATGACATTCTTATTCCTCCTTCATCCACCTCACTACCAACCAAAAAAAACACCACCTCATCAACCAAAACCAACACTTTCACCCCTACTATTGATGAAGCTTCAACTAGCTCATCTATCCCTTCTTCTCAGATCCTCATAGAGGATCCCCTAGAACCCACATTTTAATGTCTCTCATTGAGTGAGTATTGTCTTCTAGCCTTGGATGCTTTCCCTAATCCTTAAGAGTATGGGAACCTCATCCATGATCATATTTATGACCCCAACATTGGAATCATCATCTATTTTTGACCTCCCAACCATCAAACAAATTTAATCTATAGGGGACTTGATCATCCACTTTTTGATTTCACCTATACCTCCATCACTTGACCATTTACCTCTAACTTCTCCTATCTTGAAAAACTAGCATTTTCCAAGCTATACCTTCATAGGTATTCTTATAAGATATTTGGCCTAGGATGGTATGAACATGGACCTCATAAATTACCTACCACCAAAATTCAAAAACCTTGTGAATTATTTGGCCTTGGGTTCATACCACTAGATGAGCCCACTTCACCTAAACCCATCACCACCATCAATGAGTATATCCCATCCTCACCAACCCCATGTTTTTCAAAGTTTTAGGATTTTGATATCATCCCACCTAATGTTTTTTTATAAATAATATTATTTTAGGCTCCCTAACTTATCAAAAGGATGGCCAGACTAAAACTCTTCCTCTCATCCATCTTAAAATGGTAGAAAGTGATTATCCTACCATCAACACCATCCAACATTAGGATGATGATTCTATTCTCACCTACCTCGATACAAGGGATTATTCTATACATAAATCCCTTCCTCCTAAGAACCAAACCATGTTGAACAAACCAACCATTGATGTCAACTTGGGTACTCAGGATAACCCCCACATTGGCAAGATTGGTCAATCCTCAGATTGCATGGAGAAAAAATATTACCCTTCTTTATTTCATGACAAAAACATATAATTTGCTTGGTCCTATAAATATATGCCTAGTATTGACCCTTTTATATCCCTCCATAACATTATCACCCATCCTGATGCTAAGCCTATTCAGCAAAAGCTTTGCAAGATACACCCTTTCATCACCCTTCTAGTCAAAGAGGAGCTTCAATGCCTCTTATCTGTCAACTTCATCTAACCCATATATTATACTCAATGGTTTTCTAACATCATTCCCATTAATAAAACCATAAGGGGACTTTACCTCTATATCAACTTTCATGACCTCAACCTTACTTTCCCAAATTATGACTTTCCTTTACTTAGCATTGACCAATTTATTGATCTTAAAATTGGCCATGAGATGTTATCTATAATGGATGGTTTATAAATATATATTTAAATATTTATTTCCCCAAAATATCAACATAAATCATCTTTCATCGCCCCATGGGGAATCTTTTGCTACAAGGTCATGCCTTTCAGTTTGAAGAATGTTAGAGCCACCTAATACCATGTGATGACCTAATCTTCCATGATCTAATCCATAAAATCATAGAAGACTATGTGTATGATCTCCTTGGAAAATATAAACATCACAAGGATCACCTAGACCTTCTCACCATCATCTTGAATTCCTAATCCATTTCAATGTCAGACTCAACCCAAAGAAAAGTATTTTTGGGGTCATTTCTGGAAATCTTCTTGGCTTTATCATCTCCCTTCAAGGAATATAATTAGACACTACCAAATTTAGATAAATTTTAGAGATTCCTCCTCTAAACCACCTTAATAAACTCCATATCCTATAGGGGAAGCTCTAATCCATCAATCGCTTTATCTCTTAATTATTAGATAGATGCTAACTTTTTCACCATTTTCTCAATAAAGACACATATTCTAAGTTGACCAAGGACTAAAAACAAGCCTTTGATCCACTCAAATAATACCTTCTTTCTCCACCCATTCTTACCCCACCTAGAGAGGACCAACCCTTCTACCTTTATATATATATATATATATATATATATATATATATATATATATATATATATATATATATATATATATATATATATATATATATATATATATGTCATCCCAAGAAACTCTATCTCACCTTAGTCTTTGTGGCTTCTAAACTTGATCATTACCTTCTTAATCACAAAATCTATGTCATCATTAACACTGACTCACTCAAGCACATGCACTCTAAACCATACCAAAACTATTATATGGCTAAGTGGCTCATGCTCATAGCTAATTTTAACCTTGAGTTACTCCAACATAAGTCAATTAAAGGATAAGTCATTTCTGACTACTGGGCCAAATCTCCTCTACCAGATAACCAACCAATTCTTCTTGGATTTCTTGATGAGTCTATCATGTCTCTTTCTCAAGAGGACCCCACCTACCAAATGACCATGTTTTTTGATGGCTCTAAATGCTAGTGTGGTGGGCATGATAGAGTGATCCTCATTCCCCTTGATGGCGAACCTCTTTTTCTTTCCTTTAAACTTGATGTTGAATACACCAATAATATGGTTGAGTGTGAAGCCCTCATCATAGGTATCTAAACCACTCTATCCTTGGGAATTAAGACCATTAGTGTCTTTGGCAATTCCTAACTCGTGGTCAACTAGGTTAATGGATCTTACCAATGTAAGAATGATGTTTTACAAAATTACAAAAAAATTGTCCAATTTTTCCATGATCTACCAATAATTTTATGGATATAATGGCTTTTCTTTCACTTTTTGAGTTTAAACTCTTTGTTATCATCCACCATTTTATCATACCTTCTTATATACATTCTACCCTTCCTACTATTTTTAGTGTAGAGTAATCTTATATCTTACATATGGTACAAATAAACCTTCAAATACCTCAACCTTGGCATTATTCCTCCCAAAATCTCTAAAAATGACTAAAAAGCCTTTGTTTAGAGTACCTCTCATTATACCATACTAGGGGAAATCCTTTACAAATGTGGCTTTTACAACCTCCTTCTCCATTATCTACATAGTCATGAAGCTTCCCATGCTATCAAGGAAATGCATGATATAATCTATGGGAGACACTTTAGTGGCCTAGTTATCACTAAACACATCCTTTACCTTAAATTCTATTGGCTCACCCTCAACCAAGATTATTATGATTATGTTAAGAAGTGTGTTAAATGTCAATATCATGCCAATTTACATCACATACCTACATATGGCCTACAAGTATCCAAATACTATTGGCCCTTCTCACAATGGGGCCTTTCTATCATTGGGGAAATCAACCCTCCTTCTTCAAAATAACACCAATCTATAATTACCACCACCAAATATTTCACCAAGTGGGTGGAAGCCATTCCTCTCATTTCAACTAAAGCTAACAAGATTGTTAACTTCATCAATCACCACATCATATATCGTTTTAGTGTTCCCCATAATATCATAATTTATAATGGTAAATATTTCAAGAACAATCAATTCCAAGGTCTTTGTAATGAATTTGGCATCAAATTAATCTTTTCCTCACCTTACCATCTATAAGTAAATAGACAAGCAGAAGCCTTAAATAAAACCCTTAACAAAATGTTGACCAAAGTAGTTAGTGATTTAGGTTAGGATTGGCACTTGCACATTCCCTTCACTTTATGGGTCTATCACACTAGCATTCAAACCTCTACATTTGATACCCCTTTCTCTCTAGTCTTTAGAGTAGAGGTAGTCTTTCCTCTCAAAGTCTAGATTCCCTCTCTTTGCATATATTTTTAGGAGATCATTTTTTAAAGTGACTATCATCAAGAACATCTATCATGACTTGAGATACTTGATTACCATCACCTCATAGAGCTTAACCATCTTCATGTATACCAAGAATGAATCAAGCACTCTTATAATAACACCTAAAATAATGAGAATTCAATATTGGAGACCTCATCCTTAAGGAAAACCAACATATAACCAATATGGAGAAAAGCAAAAGAGGCAAGTTTTCTTTCAATTAGCTTGGACCCTACATCATAACCCATAATATTGGATCAATATCTTATTATTTATCCTCTATCGAAGGCAAACTATAACTTGAGACTCTCAATGCTTTGCATCTGCATCCTTTCTTTTGTTAAAAGAGGGATCAAACTTTTTTTTTGTTATCTAAACTTAAGCTCATCCCTTGATTTATGAGATTTTCACCTTTACCTGCCTATCCCTCTCCCTTTGAGGAAAACCAATTATAACATAGAATCATGTGATTAACCACCATAGTCATAGCATAATCCTAAATATGGGTACCATAGCTCTACCCATGTCATGGTTCTCATGGATACTTTTCATCTCTAATCAAATAAAATCTCATGATCATTTATCTCTCAAAACCCTCCTTTTACCTTATTGTGCTAAAAAAAATTCCCTCATAAAGGTAAACCTCTAAACCTAATTATACTTGTCCATGTTTAAAATCTAGCATATCAAAATAATTGGGGATATCAAAATACCACTTGGGTCATATATCTCTAGAATTGTAAACTACTCCCTTGAAGGATAGTTGCCTAAAAAACTACATTACTTAAAAGGATAGACTATTCCCTCAAAGAATAGCTACCAAACATACAAACTCAAACTCAGATCACTCCCTTAAAGGATGGTTAAGCTAAATAAATCAATATCAATCATTTAAAGCTTCCCAAATTGATCAACTTCATAACCCATTAAAAATAAAAGTAATAAATGAATGACCCTATATCAAAAATCATAATAATCTATCCCAATAAATCTATAATTAGATTTCAAATATAACATTAATATACTTCCCACATCTATCAGTATACACTTGGGATTATGACATGGACTTATCTAATTTGGTTCTTAGGTCACCTATAGAAGGGGTAAACTAACCCACATAAGGTTACCTTACCTATCCATCCATTTACCTTTCACCCATCACCTATCTCCCCTTTATACTATTTATAAATCAAGATATTATGATCTTACTTGACATAAGGTGATCAAGACACCATTTTATCAACCAAAGCATGCTAATGCAAAGCATTCAAAAGGCTTATTTTCTTTAAGCTAATGTGACATCAATTTTGTTAGGTCTTAACCAATGAAAATGAATCATGATTTCTCTTTAACCTCTTATCATTGGTTCATGTAGGCATACATCTCATGATTCTCATTTCTATTTCCTACATTTAGTTTTTTACCTAGCTTAGGTACCACTTTAAAAAAAATTAAGCACCCATACCTTAGTGAAATTTTTTGGAGATTACCCTTTCACATAATCTTCCCCAAACCACAACTTGAAATTTTGGATATTACCCTTCTCTACCCAACCATTTTCCCACATCAACCTTGATGTTGGCCATATTTTACCTAAACACTCACATGTTTTATGATGAGTTTGCTCGATATTTTGACTTCACTGAATAACCTTACCATGTTGAACACTTGAATTTTGTACTATCTCATGTAAAACTAGACCATTTGTGTTTTTTAAGGGAGCACTTCCTATCTCAGATACCTATAAAAACACCAACCCTATTTAGAAGACTTATAGAGTCACCTGATCAACTATGACCAATGTTGTGGACTAGTTACCCTATCACTTATCCTTTTAGAATTGACCTTATTTTTACCAACATTGGAAATCTTAGTCTTTGTATGATATTGACTATCACACTTAGTCACATTTTATGTGTATGTTTTCGTCTCAAATTCCCAACCCTATCGATTTGTCACCAACCTTATGACTCACCATATACCATTTATCAAACCCTGACTCAATTTTAGTTTTATCTCATCAAATATTGGTTTGAGGGGGAACACCTTCTCCCTTACTTAAGGCAAATATACCTTTAACCAAGAAATATATTTTTGTTTTACATCTTGTTAATTCAAAGCCACATAATAAAAAGGGGCAAAATGTAGACACTTGAAAACCATACTAGATGTTGAAATGCCTTGGAACCCTTCTTGACCTTATCAGATCATGAATCTAGTTGACTACCTAGTTAACTAAATTCACCAACTTACTAACTAAAAATTTAACCAAACCTTTTAAACCCATTTTTTTTTACCCCTTTTATTTTATAAACTTAATCATCGATGGTTTACTTAACCATTGATGGTTAGCTTGACCATCGATGATCAAGTCTTAACCTTCTTAAACACATCACAATCTATATGTGAGATAAAGAGGCACAATTTAATATACTCACCTTATGTAGGGATAACAAACTTCTAAGCATCATGATCAACAACCTCTCCCTCTAGATAACTTTCTATCCTCCATATCTATTTTCCTATAAAAGGAGGGGAGTAAGAGGTGAAAAGTATCCATGTTCAATCCATCAAATATTCTTACACATAAGTATTCAAGCTCTTTTGCAACTAGTCTTCCTTTAGTAACTCAATAATAGTAAAAGAGACTCAAACCTCTATCTAATTTAATTTTGAGGCCAAAGTACTATTACTCTAAATAAATTACCTCAGCCTTCAACCATTAGCCATCTAGTAAGTTACATGTATATTATACTTGTTCTTTGTTTCATCATATTTCTAACCCCTTGACCTGATCAAACCTATTTGCACCTTGTTTCCCAAATTTTCAATCCTTAATAAAACCATTATCAGACCATTCACTCACTCTAAAACTCTTTTTTGAGTACCTTTAAAAATCCATAGGAAACTACTGATGGTTATCACAACCACCGATGGTCACCCCCAACTGTCGATGATTACCCAACTATCAATGGTCAGCTTAACCATTGATGTTTTACCCAATCACTAATAGTCACTATGGAAAAAAATAAAAAGGTTATTTTAAGACCATTAATCCCAACCAAACATAACTTTTTATTCTCATACCTATTCATAACCCATTTTATGATTTTTTGAACCTAGCTTCACCCTCTTTAGCATGAGTATTGACTTGATCTCACTATATTTAATCATTTTCTTTAACAAAGCATTCTACTTTCTTCTTGTATTACATTTCATTTACTTTATGCAAGTACCTTAATTTTATCATTTTCAACTTACTTATTATTAAGATTGGATTGATATCCTCATAGCAAGCTTATGCTTCTTGGATATAGCTCAAGCTAGGAAGTCCAGCCAACTATCTTGCTAATAACCCCTTTATTAGTGTTTTATTATATACAAGTTATTCCTTCTATGCCAAAGAATATTTCTTGACATTCATCTAGATTATACATGCATCACCAACTAGGTATTTATACCACACCATTATTAATAGTTTCATATCTTCTTCTAAAATTAAGAAATGAGATAAAATTAAGAGAAACATATGTAGGTTTCAAAAATGTTTTTGTAATTTTGAATATTTTAATTTTTTTTGGTATTTATGTAATGGTTCCATGAAAAAGTAAAATTACCATTAATACCTGAGGATATCATCAAGAAAATACCTTTTTGTAGGTGTTGTATCATATGTTCCATATGCATGCATAATAGAATAATAACGTTTATCATGATCTTTTGGTAATTTTACACTTGGTATATTTGATTATAATTTATCCACATTTGGTTCTTTATTTTTTGGTGAAGGATTTAATCAATAGATACTAGGTCATATAAAAATGTATAGATCATGTGGTAAGTTATCAAGTGGGTTAGAACATGGTTTGTTGAACTATTCATCTACAGATTTATCACCATCTATATGAGTAGTAAGAGTATAAGTGTTTTGATTTGAGGAAGGTATTGTATTTTCCCCCTTTTTAACCACATTTACAACTTTATATTTGTCAATTGTATCTTTCTTTGTGACCTCTTTTGATTTAAATCATAGTTTAAATATTTGATGTGCCCATTTCTCTTTTTGTGATGTTACCATTTTTATTATGTTGTGTTATTCTTGGTGTTTAGGTAATATATCTTATTCTATTTTTTCCTTTATCTTAGATTTTATTTTATTTTTAGGCTCTTATCATTTGATAGAATGTATCTTTGATGTTTTGCATTAGTATTACTAGTATAGCCCAAACCTTGGTAGTCATTCTGATTAGATGTGTAAATAGGGTGAGTGATTCCTTGGGAATGTTTTTCAAATCCTTGACCATGATAACCAATTTTTTTAAAATATTTATTTATAAAACACTAATATTTTGAAATCTAACTATCATTATTGAAAGGTATATTTGTATCATTTTCTTGAGCTGATTTGTCTTTTTGAACCTTTTCTTGCTTTATTTTTGATATTTGAAACTATTTTTTCTCATAAGTTTTATTTGGTATCCATATTTTTTGTTTTATAACTTGTGTTCTAGGATAATTACTCATAATGTGAGTGGTGTATCAATTATAGGGTCACCACTATCTTTGAGACTTTATATTTGATTCTTTAATGCAAAATAATGGTATGTATGATGACCATCTATAATATGATATGCATAATATTATTTATATTCTCTTATAGGAGGTGGATTAGGAAATTTAATCACTCTATCTTGAATTATTTATCATAGCATCTCACTTAGTCTTTTAGTAACCTTTGGTATAATACTCAAATTACTTATTTTAGATGTGCTTAGTTGTAGTTTTGAATTTGGATAAGAAACCTTGTTGGCTACAACATTGGTAGATGAATATGTAAACACATGATTAACACTAGCATGTATTGTATTCCATAAATATATAATTTTATTTTGTAACTAATTTATAAACCTAGTCATACTAGTGATTCGATCTTTGAGGGATTTATGAGAACAAGCCCTAAGTATTTGAGATTAATTACCTTCATTTGAAAATATAGGGTGGGCCACCTCACTCCTTAGATAAGTGATAGCTTATATTTGGTTACAAGGATAAGAGTTATTAACCATATTAGGGTTAGGAGGATCATCACACAATTTTTCAATATTTGATAAAGGAACACCCATGTCTAAAGAGGCAATTATATCTTTTTTAATAACATGAAGGCTGATATCATTATTATTATAAGGTGGAACATTTATTGAAGTTTCATGACATGTCATAGGAGTAAGAGAAATGGATTTAATTTCTACTTTAGGTGCATTATTATTATATGATAAAGTAACATTTTCTTTACTATCATTTGCATCATTACTATTTGTCTTAGGAAATTATTTCATTAGGAAACCTTTAACAAACATATTTTGTTGTTTATTTTGAGTTAGAAGAAAAGAAGAAGAACATGTGTTCTCACTAATTTGGTCATTGGGACCTGTATAAGGAGAATTACTTACTCAATCATTTGTATCATTGGGACCTATAGAAGGAGAATTACTTGCTCTATTTTAATTTGAGTAATCCAAATAAGGGATAATATTGTCAATATTTACATCATGTGACAAAAAAGGAATAATTTCAATTTTAGATTAATCATGGGAATTTATGCATGAAAAATATTCATCATCTTCCATGATAATTTCCATCATGTCTTTTGTATCACCTTCCATAAAAGGAATTATTTTTACCTTTTTAGGCCTTTTGTTATTGGAGATAGAAGTAAGGGAAAGAGGCTCCTCATTAGTTTTTTCATGATCATAGATATAAGGAATAGAAGTGGTTTTAGAATTTTTTGGTGTTATTATAAGTCTTCATATAAAATGCATTGATCATTAGGTAAATTAAATAAATGATCAAAATAATGAGGCTTCCTTGCATGTTGACATCTAGATGTTAGCTCTATAATATTGTAAAATGAAATTTGATAAGAGGTTATTTTTTTATTTCTATTTTAAACCCTATTATTATAAAAATTATAATATGGAGAAGAATTCAATAATGTATCTTTTCAACCCTTATAGATCGTCATGTGCTAATTAGGTGTGAGATATAACAAGAGACACTATAAGGTATTGGACCATGAAATAATTATCAAAACTATCCATGGGAAACATGATTTCAAAATTTATATAAAATTAGGACTATTGGATGAGTTATTTGAAAATATGAGATAGATTTTTATATAAAAATAGGAAAAGAGAAGAACCCAAAAAAATAGGGAAACAAAATTACATGTATGACATGTAGATCTAAATTTAATAAAAATAGTAAACTTCTAAATTTAGCAAATTCATACAATATTTTGGAAAATTGAAATAGGTTTTTTTGTATATATCAAAATATTTATGAAAATTATCTAAGGAATTTTAATTTTGATCTAATATGGATCATAAATAGGCTAAATCATTTTGAATGCCTCATAGACAAACCCTAGAATATTCTAAATAAGAAATTAACAATTGTAATAAATAAGGAATATTTTTTAGAGATTTGATAGTGGTTTTTGAATAAAATATGATTTTTAGTGAATCCCATAAATTAATTTAAACATTAGTAAACCATTAACCTTGTTTTCCAACATTTACTACAAAAGTAAATAGAAAAAATTGAAAAATCAATCAAACAAAAAGAGGTTTTTGCATATAACAATATGTGTATAAAATAAATCTAAGGAATTTTGAAATGAACCTATTTGGAGGTTAAAGTGTACCAATAAATTTAAAATACACTTTAAATTATATTCACATGAATCACCTATGACTAGAGCAAGTAAAAATCTAGGGTAAAGCTTTAGATATGAAAATCCATCACAATAAGCTGAAACCTTAGGAGGCTTGGAAGCCCTAGATTAGAAAATTTTGCATATTCACATTAACTAGGTTAAACAAATGTTTAACCCTAAAATTAAATATTTTTAATGTTTTCAATTTAATCTTAGGTTTAAGAATATATAAATAAAATGGCACAAGGGTGATAATCAGATATATAGAAGGCTAATTAAATACTAAACTTACATATACACACTAAATTTATTATGTTGAGATAGTCTAAATATGGAAAGTATTATATATATATTTATATATATATATAATACTTTCCATATTTAGACTATCTCAACATAATAAATTTAGTGTGTGTATATCTAAGTTTAGCATTATATATATATATATATATATATATATATATATATATATATATATATATGAAAAATAAGATAGTTACTTATACTATGATGATAATAATATATTTTTGGATCCAGAACAGGATAAAATAAGGTAAGAAGGTAATTCTAGAACAATTATTAGATCAAATATCTGGTGCCTCTAGTTATAGTTATCTGGACAATTATCCTAATTATACTTTCCATATTTAAACTATCTCAACATAATAAATTTAGTGTGTGTATATATAAGTTTAGCATTTAATTATATATATATGCTAAACTTAGATACAGATACACACACACACACACACACTATATATATATATATATATATATATCTGTATCTGTGTGTGTCTAACAAATAAGCTAATTACTTATATTATGATGATACTAATATATTTTTGGATCTAGAACAGGGTGAAATAAAGTAAGAAGGTAATTCTAGAACAATTGTTAGATTATATATTTGGTGCCTCTAGTTATTTGGAAAATTACATTAGCCATATATAGTTGTGTCAATACTACTATTTAAGTATGAAAATAATGTTATGTACATAACATATAGTGAAAAAATATGTGACCACCTATATAATTATGAGGTTGTCTTCACCTTTATTCTAGTGTATTCAGATTTGGGTCATGGATAGTTTTTCCTTTTGAAATGGAAAAACCCTAGACTTCCATATTCAATGTGACCTTGGGGGAAAATGGGTTAGTGGGAACATGGTGTCAAGTTTACTATAATGACCTAGATATCAAAATATTCTAACTTGATAGCCAATACTCTAAATAGTCTTCATACTCATGTAGTTATCCCCTATGTGTTAGATTGTGTGTGAATCATGCAATGTGTGTAAAGTAAGTACAATAGTGACCTAGCTTTTAACTTCTAAAATCATGTTTTTGGTTTGATCCTTTAGTACATTTAAATAATTACCTTCTTACCTTATTTCACCCTGTTCTAGATCCAAAAATATATTAGTGTCATCATAATATAAGTAATTATCTTATTTGACCTAGATATCAAAATATTCTAACTTGATAGCCAATACTCTAAATAGGGCTTCAGACTCATGTAGTTATCCCCTATGTGTTAGATTGTGTGTCAATCATGCAATGTGTGTAAAGTAAGTACAATAGTGACCTAGATTTTAACTTGTAAAATCATGTTTTTGGTTTGATCCTTTAGTACATTTCTAGAATTACCTTCTTACCTTATTTCACCCTGTTCTAGATCCAAAAATATATTAGTATCATCATAATATAAGTAATTATCTTATTTTTCATATATATATATATATATATATATATATATATATATATATATATATATATATATAATTAAATGCCAAACTTAGATATATGCACACTAAATTTATTATGTTGAGATAATCTAAATATGGAAAGTATAATTAGGATATATATATATATATATATATATATATATCCTAATTATACTTTCCATATTTAGACTATCTCAACATAATAAATTTAGTGTGTGTATCTAAGTTTAGCATATATATATATATATATATATATATATATATATATATATATATATATATATGCTAAACTTAGATATATGCACACTAAATTTATTACGTTGAGATAGTCTAAATATGGAAAGTATAATTAGGATATATATATATATATATATATATATATATATCCTAATTATACTTTCCATATTTAGACTATCTCAACGTAATAAATTTAGTGTGCATATATCTAAGTTTGGCATTTAATTTTATATATATATATATATATATATATATATATATATATATATATATATATATGCCAAACTTAGATATATGCACACTAAATTTATTATGTTGAGATAGTCTAAATATGGAAAGTATAATCAGGATATACATGTATGTATGTATGTATGTATCATAATTATACTTTCCATATTTAGACTATCTCAACATAATAAATTTAGTCTGCATATATATATATATATATATATATATATATATATATATATATATATATATATATATATATATATATATATATATATATATGTATATATATATGTATGTATATGTATATATATATATATATGTATGTATATGTATATATATATATATATGTATGTATGTATGTATGTATATATATATATATATGTATATATCTGTGTGTGTGTGTGTGTGTGTGTGTGTGTGTGTGTGTGTGTGTGTGTGTGTGTGTGTGTGTGTGTGTGTGTGTGTGTGTGTATAATATGCGAAACTTAGATATATAATATATATATGACAAATAAGATAATTACTTTCCATATTTAGACTATCTCAACATAATAAATTTAGTGTGTGTATATCTAAGTTTAGCATTTAATTATATATATATATATGAAAAATAAGATAATTACTTATATTATGATGATACTAATATATTTTTGGATC
Source organism: Torreya grandis (assembly GCA_037957365.1). Taxonomy (NCBI): domain Eukaryota; kingdom Viridiplantae; phylum Streptophyta; class Pinopsida; order Cupressales; family Taxaceae; genus Torreya; species Torreya grandis. Next base: position 435,522 of record JARHVA010000985.1, on the reverse strand, counting down.
TAGAACAGGGTGAAATAAGGTAAGAAGGTAATTCTAGAACAATTTTTAGATTATATATCTGGTGCCTCTAGTTATCTAGAAAATTATCCTAATTATACTTTCCATATTTAGATTATCTCAACATAATAAATTTAGTGTGTGTATATCTATGTTTAGAAATTAATTATATACATATATATATATATATGACAAATAAGATAATTACTTATATTATGATGATACTAATATATTTTTGGATCTAGAACAGGGTTAAATAAGGTAAGAAGGTGATTCTAGAACAATTATTAGATTATATATATGGTGCCTCTAGTTATCTGGACAATTACATTAGCCATATATATTTGTGTCAATACTACTGTTTAAGTATGAAAATAATGTTATGTACATAATATATAGTGAAAAAATATGTGACCACCTATATAATTATGATGTTGTCTTCACCTTTATTCTAGTGTATTCAGATTTGGGTCATGGATAGTTGTTCCTTTTGAAATGGAAAAACCCTAGACTTCCATATCCACT